>CM068384.1:13125665-13397739 GCA_034770075.1 Aralia elata
AAAACGAAGCTAGGACTTTGCCAAGGCGGACAGCGACGGCCCCGTCTCTTTAACCTCTCCTATTCAGTTTTCAGGTTTTTGGTTTTTGCAGGAAGATAAACTCTAAAGCCTAATTTGCTGTGAGTTCAACTTTTGCAGCTAGTGGGGTTCATTTTCTGCTTGTGGGGTCTGCTCTTGGGCTGGTATTTGGGACAGATTTGCTGACTTGCTTCTATTTTCAGTTGCAATGGCCCACGTTGTCCTTATTGACTTTGTTTCATCTATTCTGTTTCAAGTTTGGTATGTGAGATATCTATACACCAACTTGAGGGGAAGTGTTAGAATGTGTTAGGTAGAGAAAACATGTTCCTCTCCATGTTTTCTACCCATAAATTAAGGGAGCACTACCTTGTGAAACTAGTATATAAGCCAATGTAACTCAATGTAAATTAGATGAAAGAAGCAATGTAAATGTTTATGTGAGATGTATCAATGGAGAAACCCAAAATTAGTTTCTCTCTTTCAATCTCAGTTTCTCTCTTTCTACAGTAACTAACGTCTAAACATAAAGTTTTAATTACCGCAATTGGTGCCTAGTACATAAAGCTTCTCCAAGTTCAAATGATGCTCCACTGACCTTAATGCTGCAGGTTAATAAATTACTCTGCATTACAATAGTACAAGTCACAACAAATGAAAGAATCAAAATCAGAAAATGCCAGGTAATAGCCTAACATACCTTGCACCTGGCACCCGACACCACAGAAAAGAAGACGTTTGACACCTGCTGCCTAGTGTTCACAAATAATGGTAAACTACCCTGATAAGTTGTAATTAACATAAACAATAAAAATAATAACAAAACATTTGCAACATATCAAAAAATCTGGAATACAGAAGTAGTCAGGTGCTCATGTTCTTCTCTTTTCAAAGTAAAGGAGTCTAACAAAAGAAAATAAGTGCAAAAAGTAGTTCAGGCAAGACAAACAGCATCCTTGCACACTAAAGACCAACTAAAATAATTTAGGAAGTCCAAAAAAGAGAATTTGATAAATAATGCAAATTACGTAAGCTTTAAACAGCAAAAATTACATGGCCAAACCTGGAAATTTACCTCCCCAAACCCCACCCAAAAAAAAAAAAAAAAAAAAACTCTACCCGAAAAGATGAAATCTATAACACAACGAAAGAACCATCTATCTTATTCACAATTTCACGATACTATAGCTAGCACCTATACCCTTGGAAGAGATTAATCAAAGTTTTGACTTTAGCTAAATATGGGCAATATAGCTCCATCATTAATTTTTAAGGTACATATCCAATTCATAAGAAGAATGCAAAATCTTGATGGCTGGATTACATGTTAAAATAAGAGCTATCTCAAGCTTCGGATACCCTAGCTTCCACACCTACCTACTCTAGGTGTTATCACAACTTTGTTCTATTATATCCAGCATCAGCCTTACTAGTCTACATAAAGTTGCAATAAAATAAGTATTATTATGCTCTTGCAAGATGGAAAGAAGTAAGAAGAGATATTTCTATTATTAAGGAAAGTGATAGAAGTTAGAACATATCCAAAAAAAAAACAAGGAAAGTGATAGAAAGCACCTCAACTAAAGCAAGGGTGTTAAGGTTAGGAGATAATGTTGGCTTAACACCTTTAGCCGCTAGAACTTCCTCTGGAGTCCTGTAGGAAACAATAAACATTCAATCATGAAAATTTGGGATAGAATTCAATATGTGAAGGAATAAAACTCTCTTAATAGGATATGCAGCTAAAATGACATTAATGTAAGTATAAAATCAGTAGCAAACCTTGCCAAAACAGGTCTAGGAGTGAATCTATCCTCTGGATCACTGAGATAATTATGGTCATCAAGCCACTAATCAATCAATGATGGAAACTATCTTTAACAAGTCAATAAAAGGAGAGATATATCCATTATTTACTACAATAAACATGTGCAAAATACCTCTGTACACATATAACAGCTTCCACCATGCCTGATTTGAGCATTTCAATTGCAATTGTTGTTACTATGCCTGTCCACTGGGCTCCTACCAATAAATAATTTCAAGCAGGAGCAAAAATCAAGTCAATATCATCAGTGAAACTTAAGATTAGCAGAGGAAGTACTTTGTTAGTTATAAAACTACAAGAATGGAGTATCCACTAAAAAAAGGTAGTGTATGTCCAATAAGTTGTAATAAATGCAGACCAAAGTGAATAAAAGTATTCAAGCATATTATGATAACGAGAGAAATATATAGTACAGAATGATTCTTAAAGGTCATTGTTGGTTTAAAGTTTAAAAAGGAACTGAAACGAATAAATATAAAAATATAAGATTTGTTTTAATAAAGTTAAAACTACAGGATGCACCATCTTATTATTGTTAAACCTTCTTGTGCTTCTTACTATTCTTCTACAATTTTCAGTAATAATTCTAGAAATTGAAGTTGTCCAAGTACAATATACAACAACAAAAATAAATAACTAAGAAATAAAGATGAAAATAAAAGGACAAAAAACTCCCATGACTTATTCAGAAAAGCCTAAAAAAATACAAATAAATAATCAAACTTATTAAAAACATCAATGAATCTAGAATCTCTAACAAAGTGAACATCAAATAGAACTCTATATAAATTTATCAACACGCACACGCACGCACACACATATAATTTACCTTCTACTGGCTTAGTTTTACGAGCATACAGTAACTCTTCATGGACCCCCAAGTAAGTCTCATCTAATGAATCATCTTTCCTCCCTCGGCCATGGACCACAGGTTCCAGGCCCTGAAACAGAGAACAAGAAATTGTATTGGCATGTTCTCCTATACAAAGAACCACTACAAAAGATAAACAAATAATGCAATAGTACTACTCAACATTACAAAATAAAATTTTAAAAAAAATGCAGCCTTGTCCCACTGCATAAACTAGAAAGTAGCTCTTTCAAACTCCAAATTATTAAAGTTATGAGAGATAAAAGAACTCACTTCAATTCTAGACATGCCATCACCCAAGAAAGCACAAGCATTCTTCACATGGGCAATGTAATAAGTATCACACAACCCGCATTGACTGCCAACAAATCCACACTTGTAATCAGACACTTCCACTGAAAACTAATACTCCCTCCGTTACACACAAAAAGAGTCTCATTTAATTATTTTCCTACTCAATTTGTGAAATCCTAATATTCAAAATTAACGTGAATTCATTTGATTTTGATTAATGAAATAGGTAATACTGTAAACTACTTAAAAATTATCACTAAGTACAGAATTATTATTTCAGAAATTAAAGTCACATCACAATTTGAACTTTACGATTTTGCAAATTAACTAGAATAAAATTATCAAAGTCAAAGGGACTCTTTTTGTGGAACGGAGGGAGTATTAACATAACTGAAGCTCATGAAATTCGATAATACAAATTTAACAAAAGTGTTTATCCATAAAATTGAAAGAAAATTAACCTGCAATGGTCTTTAGCAGGATAGGTCCCACCAGGAGGAATTGGCCTGGACTTTTTCCTCCAATCGTCTCTCAGTTTCACCGATTTTGAGCTCGAGTTTGTATCTGTAACCCATTAAACAACAAACAATAAACATATACATGAATTTATTTATTTTTTTGCAATTATGTGAGAATTTATATGCAACAATTACATATAGAGAGAGAGACAGGGGAGAGAGAAAAGGAATGCCTTTGGAAGCAGAAACAACGGTTGATGTGAAGGGCAAGAAGCACAACTTCGCACTGACAATGGCCATGGCAACTTAGGAGCTAAAGATTTTCCTACGAGCGTTTTGCGCCACAAATTTATGAAACAACGGTGAAACCAGCAGTCATATTGTTCCGTCGTCGTTTTCACTTATTCCAATTTTACTTTAGTTAATTAGTTATAATAGCCTTTTAAGTATTGTGTTCATTAAAAACTATTTTACAAATATTTTATAAATTGTTGATGTGACATATTTTTATATGACAGAATTTTATATGATGTGTTATTTTAATTTTAAAAATATTATATGAGAGTATGCCACATCAGCAGTTTGTAAAATATTTGTAAAATAATTTGTGTGTGTAGCATTATTCTTAAAATATATACAACTTCTATAAAAAGACATGCTATTATAAAAATATAAAAACTTAATTTTTTTTTAATATAAAATAACACAATGTTCTTAAATTTATTATTATTACTAAAATAAAAACATTCTCTATTCCAAAATTATAATTGCATATAAAAAATGTATTTTTTTTAAAACATATTCTTATCATCATCTACTAATATTATAGTGATGGCATAATATTAAACAGTCAATTAAAAATAAAAGTAATGACACGTTACAAAATTAATGTGACTTTGTAATCTAAAAATTAAAAAACATTATTAATTTTTAGAACGAACAAAAAAATAATATATCTCTAATTTTAACGAATTTTGCAACGGAAGGACTACTCAATAAATGAAAAGATAAAATTGAAACAGAAATTTATTATTTTAAGTGAAATTTATGGTAGAAATTTATTGTTTTTATTTTTTTACTAGTAGTTTTTTTGATTACTAGTTTTGAATTAGGAAAATCAACAAACCCGTCTATATTATTATTGAACATAAATCAAATTAACATGATACCTTCTTCTTTCCGGCTATCAAATGATCTTGCTTTCCAGCCATTCATTGATTCTTTTGAAGGAGTTGTGGGATTTTTCAAAGTCAATTGATTGCCCTGTAATACCCATGTTTCGTTAAGTCCCACGTCGCCTGTCTTACCATCTCTCTTTCCTTTATTAGTCTATATATATAACTAATATTTTATTTATTTATTAAACAATAAAGATTTTCTTATTTTAAGAAAAGACTTTTTGTGAGAGAGACTTTTTGGTAAGAACCTCCTTAATTAAAATTTTCAGTATCGAGAGCGTAGGCAGATTGTGAACCTCATAGTTTCGGGTATGTTTTCTTTCTTTCTTGTGTATTTATTTAATTTAATTTTCTGTATTTCTATTTATTTATAACTTTAATTAATATATTTTAGTTAGTTTGTTAGTTAATATTTTGGTATTATTCTGGCTAGATATTATGTATCTCTTTAATTTATTAATTTAATAAATATTATAGAGGGTTCAATATATGCATACAAACTATTAATACTAATATTGTAGTATTTAATAAAATGTATTATTTTTGTGAATAGATTATATTGAGCGAGTCTAACCAATTACATCTGTAATTGTGGGTATTGCATTACGTAATTCAGGTACGGATTCCGTACTCCTTCGGCGATAGTCTTCTGAAATTTAATTAATTCGTTTTGTTCCTCGTTTTGAATTTCGTTATTAATTCACATAATTGTTTCATGTGAAATTAATATAATAGTTTTATTTTAGTGTTGATTCATAGAACTCGTATTTATACTCTTTGAGTTGGATTATCGGATCTAATATTTATTTTGATAATTGTAGAAATGTATATGTCAATATATTTTGGAGACTTGTATTGATGATTCGTTTGATTTGACATATACATATTAGAATCCCCTGTTGTTGATATTATGTCGCATGTGTTGTGACATCAGATTTTGTTAGAATATACCATAAGGTATACTTGAGCTATAACTACCTGTGGGGGTACCACAGGCATGTCGTCTTGACACGAGAGACATGACACTTCTGTGGCAGTGTGATTAGTCCACGGCGTCTCTGTTTTGTACTCCGATAGGAGTTGGCCATTTGGTGATTTGTTGTGAGAGACGTATGGGTCGACCCTAGTTTTCTGTTCTGTTCTGCGGATTGGTGATGTTGTGCCAAACACACCTTCCGATTTTGCATGCATTTGGATTCGCGGTCCAATGTGTGATTGCCTATGTGGCATTATTGACTTGTCTATGTGGCAAGCTATATTTTGAGCTCGGTATGAAATAATACCATATCATTTCTTCAGACTATTAGGTTATTGTGATACAACTCAGTTCAGTCTAGGTGATTTTGTTATTCATTTCAGTTCAGTTCATAATTTTGTACTCTATATCCGTACTGGGCATTTGGCTCATGCTGTGTTTTTCTTCCGGCAGGTATTCAAGGGGATCATGGGCAAGTGTGATGAGAGCTACTCACTTAGATGGTTTAGATATTTTGATTATGTTTTGATATTTGGATCTCTGTTTAGAGTTGTATTGAACCTTTATTAAGATTAGTATGTACTAAACAATATGTATTTTGAGTCGGTTGGGCGGTTATTAATACCTCTTCAGACTAATCTTTTGCAGTTTATAATTTTGATATTAGTTTATATTTCAGTTATATTTGTGTGTAGCCTCTCTTCCTATTTTTGGGAAGGGGGTGTTACATGCCCTGTTCTTGTTTGTTTCACAATTATTTGATTCAAAATCTATTCTTTTTTCAGTGTAAAGATTCTTGGATTTATTCTTTGGTGTTCTCTTTATCTTGATCTTTGTGTGTTCTGATTCTTTTTATTTTTTCTTGGGCATGAGAAAAAAAATGTGTGTTCTGATTCATCAAGGCTCAAGCTAAACAATTGACACAAAAACAGAAACTGAAGGATATTTGCAAGCCGCGGATGCACATTGGGTGTTTAGGATGAAGTTTTGTACGTCTTAAGATCGTAGTAAGATTTTCTAATTTGCTCTGTTTCTATAAGGATTTCCCAGGAGGAGAATTTTAGGATTGGATCTGCTGATAGAGGCCTCTAGCGACGGTGAATAATTAAATAGAAAGTATATTTGTAATTTTTCGGACAGTTAAAAAAAATATGTCTACTGTTAAAAGGACTACCGACAAGGTTTAAGTCTAATTCAATCTCAATTTTTAGATATCATGATGGACGGTGTAAGATGTGATCTAACGGTAGGGTCTAAGTCTAATATATATATATATATATATATATATATATATATATATATATATATGAGTCAATGTCATATGACCACTGATCAATATATCTAAAAAATTTGAAAATTTTTGATTAGGTAAAAAGTCTTATATGAAATGGATAATATTAGGGGTCTTAATTTTTTTTGTCTTAAATATATCTCAAATAATTTGGTATTGAATAACACAAAATACATAACCAATTATAAGAGACTTACCCAACTAATTAATGTATTGATAACATATCATTTAAGATACTTTTGAAATAAAAAATTAATACTGTAACGATCGTGAATCGTGTATACCTTTGTAATTTAGATTTATTAATATTATAGAATATATTAAATTTTTATTTTTATGTGATGTGTTTAAAGGTTATATTATAACCCAGAGTATGTGAATGCATGAATTTTATGTGTAACAAGTTTCGCGTAAGCGGATAATATGATTTTCGCGTTATATCGCAAAATCACTATTTTACGAGTTACTATTCTCGAACACTATTTAATCTCGAATATTTCTTTACGTTTTTCGAATGCTATTAATTTCGTCAGAGCGTTTATGCGAAGTGATAATTTTTTCAAGTGTTGGATTTATTTATTTGAGCTCAATGATGATTTAATTGGTAGCCCAAATATTTATTATGGGTGACCCTAATAAATAGCCCAACCCAAGATCCATTACTTTTACCCATGACCGAACCATTTGCATGACCCATGTGATTATTTAGTAGAATAAAGGACCAATTTGGTTATTAAGGAGGAGTATACGGGTAGTGGGTAGAGAGAGAGAGACCAAATGAGTGTTAATATTATAATTGCATGTTACTCCAAATGGGGACCAACCAAACTCCATTAGCCAATTAGAATTGAGGGGAGGAAGAAGTTGCCGGTATGTTGGACATTTTTTTCAAACCACTACATGGGGAAGCCAATAGTGGAGGACATTCTCCTTAAACCCATTTCCTAAGAGCATTGAGACATTCATTTGTCCTCTCCCCCCATTCAATTCGTCCGACCTCTTCACTCTCTTCCTCATTTCAAACCCAACTTCAGTTCATTGCTAAGAGAATTGAGAGAGTTCAGTTGCAGAAAGAAAGAGAGTGAGAAGAGAGAAGATTTTCAAAAGAAAGAAGGAGAAGAAGAAGCTAGAGAGAGAAACCGAGCGGGTGAAGAAGGAAAAAGAAGTGGGTGAGAGCTAGAACTTGAAGAAAAAGTTCGGGAGTACTCAAAAAAAAAAGAAAAAGAGGTTCTAGAAAAGATCTAGAAGGAGTTCTAGTATTCAAGAAGGAGAAAACCAAGAAGTAAGTCTTGAAACCTTTAACTTTCATATTTTCTCTTAAGTCTCATGTTTGGTTGGGATATTATTGTTGTAGTTGTTATTTGTTGTATATGAACAAGTAATATTGTTGTTAAGAGGTTATGTAAGCCATTAATAACATTAAAGTGGAACGAAATGGAAAGAAATCCGAACTCCATGCGTAAAGGATGAAGAACAGGGACATTTTTAGACAAACATGGACATTCGGACTGTTTTAGAGGACTTATAGCTTCATTTCTGTGTCCGTTTGCTTTGTTTGTTGTTGTGATGTTATACTTCCATGGGTTATGAGAATATCCTAGTTGGAACCGAGTAAAAAGCTTTTAAAACGAATTTGTGGTGAAGATTTTAGTAAACCATGTCAAGAACATGATTGGTTTGTGTGAACAGTGATCTTGCGACCAAATCTGGTACTGATATGTTGCTTGTAAAATTATGAGCTTCTGTAGTAGTATAGTACACTGAGTTAGGAAGCCATGGGCTTTGGAATCACCTCATTCCGACTCCGGATGAAGGAGTTATAGCGATTTTGAGAAAATGTGTCAAAGCTGTCAAGAACGAAGAAAACGAGTTCGACTTGTCTCTTTGGAGACACTGTTTCGACTAGTTAGAGAATGTATGATTTTTGGATATGTTGTAATTCATGCTACAAGCTTTCCATAGCCTCAAGAACGGACTAATTCCGGCTTAAAATGAAGAAGTTATGATGTTTGGGAGAAGATGCTATGAATCTGTCGAGTAGGGGGTCGTAGAGTGGAAATTTGGCTAAGTGTAGGTCGTAGAGTCGCCTCGGCCATCGTAGAGATGAGGTCGTAGAGTCACCTCGGCCATCGTAGAGATGAGGTCGTAGAGTCTCCTCGACTATCGTAGAGATGAGGTCGTAGAGTCACCTCGGCCATCGTAGAGATGAGTTCGTAGAGTCTCCTCGGCCATCGTAGAGATGAGGTCGTAGAGTCTCTTCGGCCATCGTAGAGATGAGGTCGTAGAGTCGCCTCGGCCATCGTAGAGATGAGGTCGTAGAGTCATCTCGACCATCGTAGAGTTGAGTTCGTAGAGTTGCCTCGGCCATCGTAAAGATAAGGTCGTAGAGTTGCCTCGGCCATCGTAGAGATGAGGTCGTAGAGTGTCATCATAGAGTTGTCTCGGCCATCGTAGAGCGCCATCGTAGAGTGAAAAAATCGCAGAGTCTGGACAGCTTCGACACCCTTTAGTAAAATGGGCATAACTTTCTCATACGAACTCTGATTTGGATGATTCAAGATGATCCGAAAAGCTAAGGAGTAGACCTACAACTTTCACTATTAAGAATTAAGATTTGTTACCTGGTACAAATTTAAAATTGGGCAGTTTGGTGACGTTGTGCATAAAGAGGGTGTCGGACATACGCTTATGCAACGTGTAATGCTTCCGATAATGAAAGATGTCGTTCTAAGTTATATAAGACGAACATTATGATTTATAATGATGCTTAACATTAATAAATGATGAGTTAGAAGTTACGCAAACGATATTAAGCTTTGATTATGTGACTAATTGTAGTATCTATGTGCACTTAAATGTGTAGGATATTTGAAGGAAGTGTCTTATAATTTTGTATTAGACGCTCGAGGCAAGTTTTCTAACTTAACTCAATTTATATTTGAGCAAGTTTCCTAACCCGTACAACTTTTATATATTGTGCGAGTTTATTATGAATATGCAAGTTTCCTAACCCGTACAACTTTTATATTTTGTGCGAGTTTCTTATGAATATGCAAGTTTCCTTTAACCTTACTCAATTTACATTCAATGCGATGTATTATGCAAGTTTCTTAAACCGTACAACGCTTATATATTGTGCGAGTTTCCGATGTTATATAAATTCTAAGCTTTCACAAATCATTATTGTGCAAGTACTCTTACTATTATTCGAGATATCTAGTTATGCTATAATGCTTGTCATTGAAGCTTTAAAGTTCTATATTTCATGAACTGTTGAGATGGTTGTCTAAGCCAATTGTTTCGGCTAGACTTATATTGAATTGCTTTGTTGATTTAAGAATGATTCATCAAGATTATTGTTGATACTTATTGTAGCTATCCAATCAAATTGTTTGATTTGGATTTCCTAAATGTAAAGCTGAGAAGAACAACCCTACTACTGGGAATTATTTTTGGTCGGTAATACCGATTGACCCTATATGGGTGATAACTTGACGCTTAGACGTTTACATAGATGTTGTACAACATAGGGTATGATAGGTTGATCCCCTAAAATGCCCAGAGGAAAAATGTTCGGTTTATAGTTATAAAACTATTAAACCCTTTGCTGAAGGAAGAAAGTTCAAGGTCATTTGACCACTCAGTATGTTACTCAAAAATGTTAACGATGTAAAGGAATACTTTACCATTGTTCTTATTCATTCAAAATGTGTTCTCAACTATTGTTCAGTTGCAGAACTGGAAGCATGATTTCTGATGTTGTTGTTATTTAAATGTTATACTTGCTGAGCAATCGAATGCTCATTCTTGCTTTAAATTACGTGCTTTCAGCTAAGGCAGAGCAGGCGGAGAGTTCCCGCAAGGACAAAGGCAAGGGAAAAGTTACCGAGTAAAGGATATTATATCATATCCGCTTTTATAATAGCTTATGCTAGGAATGTGTGATCTTTCTGGATTGTATTAATTATCCTAAGATGTTATGTATTTATGTCAAGGTCTTAAAACCTGGGATATGTAGAGTAAGACATTGTGTAATACTTAGTAATTATATTTCTGTCCTTATGTTAATGATAAATGGGTAGAATAGATGATGCATGTGTAGTACCGTGAGCACTGAATCTGTGGGTAAAGAGACCCCGGATTTGGGGCGTCACAAATACCCCTAACATGACCCACATGAAATTCCTAATCCAGCCATATAGGCCGTCATTTATATTTTTTTCTTATTGGTTTTGGAAAAATGTAAAAATATATATATCTTAGAATTATGAAATAGGATGAAAAATTTAACAATTTTATGTCATTTCTTCCATCAGGTCATCATTTAAAAATTCTAATTAATATTAATGGTATGTTTGAAACCAAAAGTTATCTTTTTAAAAATATATCTACTTTTAAATGGGCATACTAAGAAATTTTATAATTGAAAATGGTCATATATGAAAATTTAACTTAAATACTTCCTCTATCCCTAAAAGATGACTAAAATATAATTTGCGCACATTAAGAAAAGTAAAATAAATAAAAATTAAAAAAAGTATGAAAGTTCTAAATTTATATTTAGTGAGCCCACAAGATTATATAAAATAATGAGTACTTTTATTTTTTATACTAATAGATATCACTAAATGACATATTTATATTTTACTTTATGTACTTTATTGCATCCTAATAAAAAAAAATTATACCTTCAATTATTTTTTTTTTAGTATAAAGGGAGTATATTGTTATCAAATGGTGTCGGATTAATTTAATAAAATGTTAATTAATATCTTCGTGCCAAACTTATATATATTTCGACTTTTTAAAATTAATGTGTTAAATTTTAAATTTTAAAATTAATATAAATTAATTTAAATTTTAAAAATAAAAATTATGACATATAAGGGTACGTTTTAGTTAGAACAAGTAAGTGTGAATTGACAGTGTGTAGTCAGTCATTCATGTTCAATGGATAAGTGGTGGGGTGAATGGAGTCATGGATAAATATGACTTCCCTATCATATCCATGAACTCAATCTTGTTGACAAAGACAGTACTGTCCTATTTCTGAAGGGGTGCAGGTGAAATAATGTTGAAAATATGAGGAATTTTTTGTCACACACACACACACACACACACACACACACACACATATATATATATATATATATATATATATATATATATATAAAAGAGACTGTGATATATACTTGTATGTTATTTTATCGTATATTTTGTCATTTAAATTAAAATCGAATCATATCACCATGACTCTTATTTTGAAATTTTTATTGTGAACTTTCCAACAATAAATATAATTAATCATTTATGATATGTAACAAAATAATTATGATGAAAAAATTATTTATTTTAAACATGGAGTAAGACATAAAAGATTATGCCTATTTGGTTCTTATTTATAAGTTGATCAAACTAATTTATAAGTAAATTTTTATTGTTCAAGTGTTCGTGTTGGACTTATTTGTTAACTTATAAAATGATTTATAAATTATTTTAAAATAAATTAGTTTGACAAAATGTAAAAACCGTTTTACTTTCATTATAGTTATTTTTACAACTTATTTTAATTTATAAAATATTTTAGTCAAACACCTTCATAACTTATTTTAATTTAATATTTAATTTATAATTAAAAATGATACCAAATACTTTTGTTTATAAATTATAACTTAAAATAATTTATAAATTATTTTAAATTTTAAATTATAAATTATTTTAAAATAAGTCACTACGCAAATGCTTAGAGAAAAAGTAAATAGGAAAGAAAAAAAGTTTGTCATATAGTCTAACAAACCGTGAAAGATTCTCTATACATGTGTTCGCATATACATACACATATTCATACGTATATATATATATATATATATATATATATATATATATATATATATATATGTTCGCGTATGTGTGTGTGTGTTATACGTATGTGTGAAAAGATAGAAGATTAGGGAGATAATAATGCACTTTTCTCTACATTAATGTTGAAATAAATTTTAAAAATATAAATGGAATATAAAAAGATGAAAAGTATTTTTAAAATTATAAATTTTTTAGTCTTAAGTGTCGGTCGAAGCATACCTCGAAATGAAACGTCAATGATTGAGACAATTGTATTTCTAATTTAAAGATGAGCAAAGAGAGTTTCAAACGAACTGCGTCAATATTTTGTCATCTCCTAAAAATAGTAAAACAAATGAACATAGTCTCCTATAATCAAGCATATAGTTAGTAAATAGAGTCTAGTCTCTTATATTCGAATCTCTTCGCATTATATTTGTTCAAAAAATTTTAATTGTTAGGACTTAATTTGAGATTGTGTTTAATTCGGTAGCTAGATGAGTCTCAATTAAATCTTATTTTACACTCGATAAATTTTGTGAACTAAATCTAAACAACTCAATACTCAGCTCGACTCGGTTTATTTATACTCCTAAATAAGAAGTAAAAAGGTATAATCAAACAATTTGGACTCGATTCGTACTGGTTCGATTTGAGCTCGACTCGAAATATAAATGATTCAAATATGAACAAATTTTAAAGTTCGATAAATTATTCGAATCTCTTCAAATTATAATTTTCTGTTGATACTTGGATCATATTCGCTCAAAAAGGTTAAACTATTCGGGCTCGATTCGATATCATACTCGACTTGGTAATCAAACAAGTCTCAATATATAAAATTTGTGAACCAAATCTGAGCAACTCAATATTCGACTCGACTCGATTCATTTACATCCCTAGGTAAGAAGTAGGAATCTAGATATTTTGTAAGATGATCAAGAAGTAATATAAATGATTTTTTTTTAGTTAAGTTACACAAGTGTTACTAAATTCATACTGAATATATTTAATTTTAGTTGATACAATTATTATAATTATATAATATATAATAAAAACTATTAATAATAAAATTTAATTTATTTTAAATTATAAATTATATTAATTTTAAAATTTAATATATATTTATTTAATTTTAAAAATCAAATTGTATCTTTATTTTTAAAACGAAAAGAGACTATAAAATAACAAACTTACATATAATTTTACGCATGGTGAAACAGCAAAATCATGAATAAAATCATGCATGGTGAAATAACAAGGTCACGTGCAAGACATACTTACATAACATATAGTAAAATAACAAGTCCACAAATAATTTAAAAAATAATAATTGCATAATGTATGAATAAACATGCAGTTGACAATAATTTAACCCACAAGCTACGTCTCAACCCATAAAACTAGTCCTCCTTTATTGCATGTATAAAGTGAACATTTGCTAATTTCTTTTATTTTTATTTATTCTCGAGTCCTCTTATATACTGTGATTTTATAAATATTTTAAATCAAATTATAATTACACAATATATTAATAATTATTTTTATTTTTAAATATTATAAATATTTTGAGTCGAATTATAGTTACATAATATATCGATCAATAAAATTATAAATAATAATAAAAATAACTCATCATATGAGTATTTTTTTTTAAAAAAATTACAATTAATATATTGTAAAATTTATTTGTTAAACTTTATAGAGTGCACATCATACGATTGTGTCAGCTTCATTTAGTTGATTTATCTATCTATCTATCCATTACTAGTACTAGTAGGCAGTAGCATATAATAATGGTGATGATGATTTCGGAATTTCAATAAAGACAAAACAAGGAAAACGACAAAATTATGAATATAGTATTTGTTTTGTCCCACATTAATTGCTCAGTTTTGACTTTTTTAAATCAAATTGATTATTTTTAGAATTAATAATTAAACATATATAAATATATTTCTAAAATTATAAAAATTGGGGTTTGTAATAAATTGTATATACTTTCTTTTGGTTATAATCTCTTCACCTATATTTTAGCAAAAATAGTAAAAAAATTAGTTTTAAAAATAATCAATTTGACTTTTAAAAAGTCAAAACTGAGCAATTAATTTGGGAGGGAGGGAGTAATATAAAGCGGGGAAGTCAAGCAGATTTGTGTTTAGCGGGTTGGATAAGTCTTTACGGTATTCATCCACCTCCACATCTACCCGACCCGCTGGCATCACATAATCCAAAGACCCGTCAGCAAAATGGTGCCTATGTTTGGGTTGCTGAGTCGGTTCACACAATTCCAGAATAATAAAAAATAAAAATACAGAATTTTGAGAAATTTCAGTATATTTACGTGCCACCATTTGATGTTGTTATTCACTACCAAATCTCTCTTCTTCATTGTATATATGTAAATATTTGGTTCTTCTTCTTCTTTTGATATTTTCCTGATTTTAATGGCGCAAGAGAATAAGTGCCAGGAAGTGGAGGAAAATGAGAGGAGGAAGAGGAATAAGAAGGGGATTTTTGATGGGGTGGGATTTTGGGTGTTTGGGAATGAGGAAGGGGAGGTTGTAAATTGGAGAGGGGAGGTGATGGAGACTACTGGGAAGAAGAGGAAAAGGAGGAGGAAAGAAAAGGAAGAGGAAAAAGCAGAGGAAAAAACAGAGGAAATAATACAGGGAGAAGAGGGTTTTGAAAGGAGAGACCCTTTGGATGTATTTGGTTCAGATGTCATGATGATGATACTGAGCTGTTTAGACGCACGCAGCGTGGCACTATCACTTCTTGTCTCCCGTCGTTGGCATGGAGTTGCTTCCAGTGATCGCCTTTGGACTAGCAAGGTTTGCTTGTTTTGCATTTTTCTTTTGATTTTGCTCTGGTTTTGTTTTTATTTTCTCTTTGCTTGGCATGATTTTTACATGAATTTAGCAATTGGGTATGTGGTCTGATAATTTGTTTTGCATTTTTAAGCCACTAGCTAGGACTTGTAGAGTTGAATTGGGTTTCTTTTGCTTTATGGGGTTTTGGTTTATGTGTACTCTCTCCTCCTCATTTTGCCATAATTGATCTGTTTTTGAGATATAGGTGTACTTTATCAAATGGGGTTTTGTGTTTAGTAGAGTTTGGTTTTTTACAAATTATGTTATTGTTGCTTCTTCATTACATTACATATCCAGTACTGAGTTCCGTCTAGCATTCAAATCGAATTGGGAGAAGTAGATTGATTTTGGTAATGGTATATACTATTGTGCAAAATTCAAGATCCTGTTGTTTGTTGATGAGATTCTGTTTAATTAGCCTGATTTTGGGTTCTATATGGTTATATCTTAGCTCCGGATACTGGGTTTTAGTATTATAGAATTTTAGAAATTTGATTTAAATTATGCCCAGCTGGTTTATTTTTGTCCTACATCAGTGCTTGGGTAGTATGGTGATTGTTTTTCTGGTCATTGTAGGATTTTATACTCAGTTACGAGTGTGAATTTTATGGGAAAAATTTGGATTATGCAGTTACTATCTTCTAGATGTTTCAGAGTCATTAAATTGATTTTTCTTGCGTCTTGTCTCTTCTTCTGATGTACCACACCTTATCAAGATTCTTGTGAAATCGGACTTAGAGAGAGGGCTTTGGTTACAGCAATTGATCTGTGTTTACTAATTGAGTTTAATTAGGCTGCATTATGGGGATTACATTTTTTTTTTGAATTTTTTTGATAAGCTTGGGGATTACATTATTCTTTTGAACTTCTTGGATCTCTGGTGATGTTGCGGCGTCCTATAGAGTTGAGTTCAATTTTTTAATTATATATTTTTTGAGAGTTTGATCATTGAGGGTGTCCATGGTTCTTTGTTTGTTTAAGTTAGAATTGATTAAATCATTTTGTGGGAGAGATTGCTGAATAAAAATAGAAAATTTTATATACCAAGTAAGATGTTAATTTTTTTCAGGGATGAAAGGAGAAAAGTTGGCTTGTTTTAAGGTATATCAACTTGTAGTTGCATCTGGGGCAGGTACAGTTTGAGACTGTAAGAGAGACCAGTTTACTGATCTAATACGACAATTACATTGCTAGGGACTTCGGGATAGTAATCTAAGAAAGTTCTTGGATAGGAGCTGGTCAAGAAGGACTTAGTGGCTTATCCAGGGACACTTCAGAAACAACTTCCTACAAGTAGGGTATTCATAAATGTTACTTCCTTTCTTATATTGCTATGAGATTCACCAACAATATAGTATAAGGTTTTGGAAAATAACTAACAGGAGCTAAATATAGTGTAACTGGATGCTTGATATTTCACATCACTTGAATCTTCTTGGTGCGCGGTTCAAGGAAATTTAAAACATATAATTTCTCTGTGTGATTCGTCATTTATACTTATTGTTGTGTAGCGTGTATACTGTTGTGCCCCAAGATGCTTGTTTTTGTGAAATTTGGAAACCATCTGTGATTTTGATTTTTTGACTTCTTCCTGCACCATATATTTAGTAGCATGACTCTTCATGTATTGAAAGTTTGCTTGTTTACCTGATGATAATTAGATATTGCAAGTGGATGTAAAAATTACTTTTGTTAAGAATATGAATCAATTACATGTCACTTTGTTGTGATGATTTAAATGTTAAGAGCCTAATTTGATTGTATGGATTTCATCATAGTGTGAGGAACTATGGCATGGGAAAGCACACATACCTCGCATATCACAAGTCCGTGGGCTATCAAAGTTGGCAGCTTACTCATTGTCTGTTATAGATGGTAAACGTGTAAGTCTCTATCTCTATCTCTCTCCTCTCCCTCCCCCCCTTCTCCCGCTTGCAGAATCACACATGCTATAACTACATGCTCTGCTGTACCTGCTGTGACTTTCTATTGGAAACTTGATGTCAGACCCGTATCATGAAGGAAGACTTGTGGGATCATGATTGGGAGTTTCATTTTAACAAGGTACGTGCCTTTGGATTCACATATTTAAGGTAAAGTGTATAGTATAACTCGTTACTCAGTTCATAAGAGTAGTATTTTTTATAGTTTTTCAGTATGCAAATTTTATCAAGAATCTATTTAAGTGGCTGTGTGGGATGTGGATGAAGAAATGAGGGATTTAGGGTGCCTTTGAATTTTGCTTTCATCACTGAAGTATGTGGTGAAGGAATTTTGGCTGGATTGAGACATCATAGCCGAAATTATTAAGTCCACATTGGATGTGATCGGATAACCTCTAATTTCAGGTGGCCCCAGAATATTTTCGTAATCTTGATCCCTACTGGAAGGGTACAGGGCCACTGATGCGCCGCTACTTCCATCCCGACGGGAGCCAAACTGCAGACGCAGACGACATGGTATGGGGGGGCCATGAGGCCTGTTACTGCATCGTTACCAGTTTCTTGGGCGACGGTAAGATCAGGGAACACTATGTGAGGATTAACCGTTGGCCTCGGATGTCTGTGTCAAGAAAGCAGGACTGGGGCTGGGAAATGTCGAACCACCTTTACTCCTACTCCAGCATCCCGGATGCTGACAAGAAAGGGGGAACAGGTCCACTTTTTCCAGCTTTCAGGTTCACTATTTAGTAGTTTCGCTTTAAAAGTTTGAATTGCAGTGTTTATATGAAAGTTACGATGTAAAACTGTAAACAGTTTAAGTAACCCCGGATGTGTTTTTCTGTTTGTTTGGTTTTTGTTCTTTCTAGTTCTTCAGTTTGTATCTCTACTCTACAGAATGTACTTAATAAACATAATCCTTTTGTATAGAATAGAGAGATTATATTCAATATTGTAGTATAGAGATTATCAACTTCTGATCTGATTCTGGTTTTATGTTATTTTAACCATCTATTGGAGCAAACTTTCGTGTTATTTGCATACGTTATGCTTAGAAAATAGAAATACAAATCAAGGTTGTCGTTAATGTTATAACAATATTTATAGTTTAATATTGCAAAAGTAACAAGTGTTGCCAGGCAAAAAATTAGAAAGATAATTGATGCATGCATGCATACACACGCACCAAAAAAAAATAGACAAGGAAAAGACTCATAATAGATGTTACATAAGTGCATAAAATGCTATCTAAAGTTTATTTTAAGGAATTTATATTTTCACATGCAAAAATGGTATTTTTACACGAGCTTATCTCACATTGATATGGTTGATATAGGTTTCACCCAATGTTCATATAAATTGCAATAATTTAGTATAGTGGGACTTCTTCCGATATCAAATTGGGTGAAGATAAGTGTCAAAAAGGAGAATTCTCACTTATACCATCTTTCTTCGATCGATCGAATCAAGAGCACCAAGTTTAGTAGCAGCAGTCACAAGAGTCTCAGGCGAAACTAACTCGTCAGGTTAGAGTAAGAAGGTCTGAAGAAGCATTATGTTCTAGATCATTACCCCCTTTCGTCATTTGAGATCGAATAATCATGTAGAAATATAACATAATCACACTAAAATATCATATTTTATTTTATTTTTTCAATTTATATTATCCTCAAAAGTATTGAAGTAGGGATAACTATTTTTGAGAAAAAGAAAAAATCTTCAATGTACTTGGTACTTACTTGAGGTACGATAAAAAAATAAAGGGAATTGATATTTCTACAAGTAAAAGTGATAGTTCCACAAGCTCCCTCTCACATGAATAGTAAATAGATCCCACATTTATGTGAGAGGAAACTTGTGGAAATATCAAATTTTACCTGTGAAAATAACAATTCCCAAAATAAACTTAAGAAATATTTTGTTGACATTTATAAAGGAATATTACAATAGGACTTGGATGAAAATAAGTACATCTGTAAAGGACTGACTTGGAAATTACATCCCTTCCAGCTTGGTTGAGTGTATTGGATTTTATCATAATTGTTGAGATTATGAATATAGAAAAAGGCAACAACTAGAAGTAGATTTAACGTTGACAAAATCCATACAATTTATGATTTACATTTATTTAGTTACCATTTGATACCCTATATATATATATATACCAAACGTGAAAGCCATATAACACCTAAAAAAATAACACCAATAAACACTAGCTAGCTATATTTAACAAACATGACTAACGCCATGTTTAAAACATTTTCTTTTGCATTCGTCTTTACAATTCTTCTGATTTGTTCAAAATGTGCTTCGGCTGGATTACGAATCGAGATCAGCAACGGCCTCCCCAACAACTCGAAGCTCTTGACAGTTCATTGCCAATCTAAGGACGATGATCTTGGAAATCATACTCTTCGCGTGAACCAAAATTTCTCGTGGAGATTCGTGCCTAATTTCATCCCGAATACTCTTTTCTTCTGTCACTTTTGGTGGGGGCAAAAAAGTAAAGTTATTGATGTTTATAATCAAAAAAAGATGGGCATCGAATGTGAACATAATGGCCCAACGTATTCTAATACGTGCTTCTGGCAGGCCAGGGCTGATGGTTTTTATTACAGTAAAATTGCACCACCTGCATGGGAGAAAAAATATGGCTGGGATTAGCTCTAGTATATATGTAACTTATTATAAGGAATTAATATAACTGATTATCGACGATGACATACTACTATGTAATAAAATTGATATTCAAGTTTTACAAGGGTATGTATGTCAGGAATATAATGGAGTATTATTTAGAAATCTTTATTTTGAAGTAAACCTTTCATGTTCTTTTTATTGTTTTGTGGAGGGTGGAAAAAGACACAAATTTTATCAAAACATGAATGAGATTTATTCATATTCTTGGCGTTTACTTATCAAACAAGGCAATCTTATCAAAATATGGATGATTTGACTAATACAATCTAATGTGCGAATAGTGAATGAGCTCCACGTTTACGTGAGAGAAATTTATGTAAAAATATTATATTTTATGTGCAAATATCAGTTTCTTATTTATATGTATGTGTGATATTTAGAGTTTTCCGTGTAGATCGGAAAGTCAAAACGGGTCTTATAAGATTATATATCAATTTTTTAATTATTTTTTTATCATATGCATTTATGCGAGATTTAGCAACTATATTGAGATAAGATAAGGAAACAATTTTACATATAGCTTTTATCAAAAAATTGCTAACATAAAGGGGGAAATGAATGCATATAATTATATATGGTTAGAAATTAAGACAGTTGATAATGCTATATCAGACTGCAAAAGTAATAAGTGTTGCTAATTAAAAGTACTAAAACAAATATTAAATTATAGTTAAAATTCATATATGCTCTAACAGTATATAATATTACTAGTCAAAATTAGTTATACTCTTTGTTTAAATATATGCTTTGTCTGTTCCAAGATTCACAAAGTAAATAACAAATTGTCAGAAAATATTGAAATTAGTTATAAAACTTAGCTTTAATATCCACTCTATGATTAATGAATATTAAAATAGGACATGATGAAAATAAGTGCATCTTTGAGGACTTACTTGAAAATATATAACATCCCTTCCAGCTAGGGAGAGTGGTAAAGAGATTATGAAAAGAGAGGCTACAGCCAGAATTGAATTCTGCAAGAATTAAGAAATAAAGATTATGAAAAGAGAGGCTACAACCAGAATTGAATTCTGCAAGAATTAAGAAATGTTGATAACATGAGTTGAATTTTATCTTTTGCATTTGTTTTATTACCATTTTATCCAATTCCACTACCCTATATAATAAAAGTGAAGACCATATATATATATATATATATATATATATATATATGAGTTGAATTTTATCTTTTGCATTTGTTTTGTTACCATTTTATCCAATTCCACTACCCTATATAATAAAAGTGTCATATATATATACAACTCATATATATATATATATATATATATATATATATATATATATATATATATACACACACACACACACACTCCCTACTACCAGTTTAGATCCATTGAAATTTAGTCAAATTTAATAATTGCTCATTAAATACTTATGTTATCTTGATACAAGAACATTAAATGTGCCATGCAAAGTACTCCAAATTAAAGATGTAGATTCATAAGTATTTATGAGATAATCTAATTGTCAGTAAAGGTGTAAATGAACCGTGTCAAGTCGAGTATTGAATTATTCTGATTTGGTTCACAAAAATTATTTAATGTAAAATAAGATTTGATTGAGGCTTGTTTAGCTACCGAGCTGAGCACGATCTCGAATCGAGTCCGAACAGTTTGAACTTTTCGAACAAATATGATCCGAATATCAATAGAAAATTACAATTTGAGGAGGTTCGAGTAATTTATCGAACTTTAAAATTTGCTCATATTTAAGTAATTTATATTTCGAGTTGAGCTTGAATTGGACTTTTAGTTGAGTGAGTACGAATCGAGTTCGAACTATTTGCTCATTTTACGGCTTTAATTGTTATAATCTGATCATAATTATAACAAACAAAATCTATAAAAAGTTGGCGAATGCAAAAACCACTAAAAAAATACTTTAAAAAATTTGAAAAAATCATGTCGAATTTTTTTTCTCCATCTTGCTCATTCTAGCAATTAGTCTTATTTTTACAAATTCTACTGAGGCAGTTCTTGTCGAAATTATCAATGCCCTACCCCACAATACAAATGCATTTTTTTTTCTGTTGGTTCTACTGGGGTGAAAAGGATAAATCAATGGAGGTTATAATAAAATGAAAATGGGTCATTTTTGTTTTCACCGTAAGGATAAAAATTGCTTTTGGCAAGTGAGGGCAGATGATTTTTACTTCCAACAACAATCTTGATGATGAAAGTCCTTGACCTCGTAAAGCTGAATCGTAAAAGAGGTGTAGTGATCAAAATAAAAAATTGTAATAATACAATTGAGGAGAGAAGAATCTTGTAGTATATATTTATATTAAACAATTTATATTTATATTATCTATATTATTAAAGGAGAGGGGTTAAAATAATTGATCTCTTGAGGTTAAAATCTCTTTTCTCTTTTGTCCCTATAAATTTAGTTTTCTTACAATTTCGTTCTTCTTAATTTTTTATTTTTATTCTCAAAATTTAATAAAATTCCTATTATGTCTTTTACGATAATTGCACACGTAATGATATTTCACCAAAATTAGTATAAATAAATTATTATTTGAATTGACAACAACTTACCAATAATCGTGTAACCCGGAGGTTCCTCGACTTTAACAGAGCAATTTTTTTCCATCACTTTAATCGATTGAGAAACAAATATTAATTTAAATTTGTGATGTCTACTCTAGCTAATATATTAAACAACTATGAATTAATTAGTAGGGCTAATGACAAAACTGTCCCCCAAAGTTTGGACGAAAATCGATTTGATACTCAAAGTTTGAGAATCTGCAATCAACACCTCTAAGTATTTTAAAACAACAAAAGTGTTTTTTTGGCCAAAAAATCCAATTATTTGCCGGAAAATGCGATGTGTCAGGGAGAGAGGAGAGAGAAAATAATAAAAAAAAGATTTTTTTTCTTATTTTTTTCTTTATCAAATTTCTCTCTTCCTTCTCTTTCTCTCTCCTCTCTTTTTTTCTCCTCATTTTCTCTCTCTCCTCTCTCCTCTCTCCTCTTTCTCTCTCTCTCTCTTTCCTCTCCTTCCATTATTAATTAATTGGTATTTTAATATTTTATTTTAAATTGTAATAATTTTTTGGAGTGTATATATACTTGTATAAAATCATAGTACATATATGCATATATTTAAAATGTATAAGAACTTTTTTCTTATTTTTTTCTTTTTCTTTATCAAATAGAATCTATTTAATTTTTTTATTTTATTATTATTTTGTAATTGCTTTTTTTATAAGTAAGTTATGATCTTGTTTTTAATTTTGTATTCTTATCATTGATTTTTTTAATGTATTATACATTTTAAATATATGCATACATTTATTATAATTTTATACAAGTATATACATTCCAAAAAATTATTATAATTTAAAATAAAATAAAAAATATCAATTAATTAAGTAAATGGAGGAAGAGAGGAAGAGAGAGAAGGGGAAAGAAAAGGAGGAGGAGAGGAGGAGAGAAGGCGGGGGAGAAAAGAAGAAGGAGAGAGGAGAGAGAAATTTGATAAAGAAAAAAAAGGTTTTTTTATTATTATTTTCTCTCTCCTCTCTCCCTGACACGTGGCATTTTTCGGCAAATAATTGAGTTTTCCGACCAAAAGGGACACTTTTGTTGTTTTAAAATACTTAGAGGTATTGATTGCAGATTTTCAAACCTTGAGTATCAAATTGATTTTCGTCCAAATTTGGGGGAATAGTTTTGTCATTAGCCCTAGTTAGTATTAACAACCAATCATTTGTGCAGAAGACCGATACCGATTTCTCAATTATGAAAAATACAAGCTGCCAAACTTTATTATAGTAATAATTAATATCAAAAACGTGTAATTAATGAATGAACGAAAAAGAATAAAAACACCCAACCCCATGAATGGAAGGACATTGGAAAAATAAATTTTTATATTTTCTTTTTTACCCTTTTTTTTGATCTTCTTCTTTATGTTTTGCAAATTCCAAACGTAGCATAAAGCTACCTAAATTTTAGAGTAAGTCTACGGTGACTGGAAAATTGGGACCGAAAATTGGACATTTCTTATTTCCTTTGCTTTTTTTTGGAGTATTGATTCCAAACATATTTATACTATGGATTTAAAAAAAAATAGGAAAAATCCTAAAAGATTAGGTATAATTTAGATATATATCAAAATAAGATTGTATAGGCCCATACAACTATTTTTTTGATATATATCCAAATTACACCTAATTTTTTAGAATTTTTTCTAGTTTTTTTTTTAAATCCATAGTATAAATATGTTTGGAATCAATCCTAAAAAAAAGCAAGGAAAATAGGAAATGTCCAATTTTTCGGTCCCAATTTTCCGGTCCTCATAGACTTGCTCTAAATTTTATGGTGCATGGAGTTCATCTAATTAATTAAGAATAATTTTGGGGAGACCGGGATGAGTGACCGTTTAGCGACCGGGCTTATGTGGACAATCCACATCAGCAGAGAGAGAAAGCAAAATCTAAGTGTTACCATCCGGCCATCCCCCGCTAATGAAATACCCATAGCCCATAAATCCACGTTAACGGTTCTCTCTCTCTCAGCAAACTCACCATCGCCATCTACAAACTCAAAAATCAGCCCAAAATCGAAATCCACTTTACCAATTCTCTCTCTCTTATACAACAAACTCGCCATCGCAATCTACAAACTCAGAAATCAGCCCAAAATCTGTCCAAAATCAGCAGATTTAAAGGTATCCATACAAACTCAGATTTGAAGGTATGCCCTAAAAATTAATTTCATGATTTTGAAACCCATATTTGGTGAAAACTGATTAATTTCATGAACTTCTGCTGGTTAACACATTCGTCAGCAATGTTATCACATTCGTAAACATATCTTATGTCTTATTGGAGTGGTGGTTGTTGATTTATGGTAATTAGCTACATCAGTTACTTTAAACCTTGCCTCTTTTTCATTTATTTATTTATTATTATTTGGGATTCATGTATCATTTAGTTATTTGCTTTTCCTTTGATGTGGAAACTTTCCCAATATAGAGGTACAAGATTTCCATCTTGGGTAAGAAATGGAATAGTTACAAATCGTGTTTCTATTTCCTTATCTCATTGTACAAATTAAAGTTGGTGTTTTTGTTCGTGTTTCTGTTTTGTTTATATGTAAGATATGAACCGGTAAATCCATGTTGATGTAATTGTAGTTTCGCAAGAATATTACTCCTTTTGTCCCAAAAAAGCATACCATTTACAGTGAAAATTACAAACAAAGTAGGACTGAGGAAATTCTCAACAATTTTTTTTTCCAGAAATCAGCTAATAAATATTGTTAATGTTGGAAGTCTGAGATTGGGATTTGATGGAATGACCCATTTTTATACCATCCGTTTCACTGTTTCGAGTTTAGGCTCAATAAATATTTCTCAAGAAATGCTCTAAGAACACTCTAGTTAATTCCCATTTTTGTAAATAGAAGGAAAACTTTATACATACTTAGTCCCTCTTTAATATTTGAACTGGAACAAGACAAAGAAGAACAAAGTTGAATGCATGGAAGGAAATTTTCTTTAGAAGAGAAACAAATTCTTGTTATCTGAATTTATCACTGAAAATTTTAGAATCTGATTCTTTTTCTTCTTGACAAAAGCCCCACTTTCCTGTTACTTTCCCTTGGTTGAACTATTATATCATTCAATACATTTTTCTTATAATATTTCAGGGATTACAAGGTAAACTGTTTATTTATCATTTTTGCAGAAAGACAACATGGCATCCAGAAGTATGGTAGAGAGCAACGAATTTGATTTAAGGATTCAAAGCAAGCAATGTCATTGCGGACAATTTGCGATTTGTAAAATTACTCGCTCCGATAAGAATGAAAATGAAGGTCGAATCTACTATGCGTGCCCGAATGGAAAATGCGATTTCTTGATATGGTGCAAGGCTATAAATGAAGAAAAATTATCACCAACTTCTTCATAATATGCCACAAGCAACACCTATGTCGCGCATTGAAGAACACAATTTCAATAGCCTTCTTCATTGTTTTGTCTTGTTCAGTGATTATTGAGGTAGGAGCACGACCATTCATACACGTAAGCCAAGTTTTAAAAAGCCAAGTAAATAACTCAATATCCTCATGAGATATTAATCCACAACCTAAGAGTATTGACTGCCCGTGATGATTAACTCTAACAAATGGGCCAAATAGCATGTCATACTTATTAGTTAAGTATATTGTGTTAAAGGCAATAGCATTCCCAAACTCCTCATAAGCTGCCCTACTCCTTGCATCTGCCCAAAAGACATTTCGTAGTCTCTCATCATCATCCAAATCCATCAAATAATAAAAATTTGTATTATTAGCTTGTATTTTTTTGAAGTAATTTTGAAGGACCATAGAATCCCCATCACTAAGCCTTAATCGCTTAACTTTGTCAAGATAATTGTAATAATCTTTATATGAAAAGGACACATTCTCATGCCCACCAACTTTAACCAAGAAAGAACTAAAATTTTTATTTGGTCTAATACCAGCTCTATCGTTAAGTTCAAGTCTCTTTTTCACATACTTGCTCATAATCCAATTTTTCTTAAAAAAATCTAGATTTTTCCGGGCTCAACTGATGATTATGATCAAGTGTTAGAGTTTGTACTCGCACTTTTCCGTCTTCGACTAATGCAACCCTAATCTTAGCATTGCAACCAGTTTTGCTAACAGGGCGTAAGTTGAAGGCATTCTTTAGCACATGCAAGAACCACAAATTTAGTCTCTCCATTTCTTCTTTTTTTGTAGATCTTATTTTCACCGGAAATCCATTTTGGTTACCATAATTAGTGTAATATTCCATGTATAAATTAACGTTACCAAACTCCATTCCTACTTCCGGATCTCTAATCACATCATCAACTTCTTCACTTTCTACCAAATCCTCCGCCATAACACATTCCTCAATATCATTCATTCTCATACTTGAATTAAACTCATCACTACATGTCATTTCCGCAAATTTATAAAAATATATATAACTACATGCCATAGATATATAAAAAAGTGTATGACATTAAAAACCAAACATGAATTTCAAAATCATGAAATTAATTTTTAGGGCATACCTTCAAATCTGAGTTTGTATGGATACCTTTAAATCTACTAATTTCGGGCGAATTTTGGGCTGATTTCTGAGTTTGTAGATGGCGATGGCGAGTTTGCTGTGAGAGAGAGAGAGAGAGAGAGAGAGAGAGAAAGAATTGGTAAAATGGATTTCGATTTTGGGCTGATTTCTGAGTTTGTAGATGGCGATGACGAGTTTACTGAGAGAGAGAGAGAGAGAAAACTGGTAAAATGGATTTCCAGGGTAATGAGTATTTGACTAGTGGGGGATGGTAATACTCAGATTTTGCTTTCTCTCTCTGCTGACGTGGATTGTCCACATCAGTCCGGTCACTCAGCCCGGTCGTCCCAGAATTATTCATTAATTAATGTTGAAAATATTTTGTTTTTATAGAATAATTTATACAAGTTTAGATCCATTATTAATTAAATTTAATCAAGTTCATTATTTTTATCATTAATTAATAATATTATCTCTAATCTATTATAAGAACATTAAATTTATCATCCAACTTACTTTTCAAAAATGTAAATTTTCGACCATTTATGAGGTAATCTGATTATCACAATTTGATTATAATTATAATGAGTTTATAAAAAAATAGCGAATGCAATAACTATTAGAAGACACAGGAAAAAAAATTCATCATTTCACGGTAAAAAAATCATGTTAAAAAACTTTTCCTTCATCTTGATCATTTTAACAGTTTGCCTTGTTTTTATAAATCCTACTCATGCAACTCTCGTTAAAATTATCAATACCCTCCTCGATAACACAAACCCGTTAAAACTTCGTTGTCAATCTGTGAATGATGATCTTGGATATCACACCTTTTTTGCGAATCAAAATTTTTCTTAAGACTTTTTATGATGCCAACTTTAGGCACTCTTTTTTTCTACCACTTCTATCGGGGTGAAGAGGATAAATTGATGGAGGTTTATAATAAAGTGAAAATGGGTCGTTTTTGTATTCATCATAAAGATGAAACTTGCTTTTGGAAAGTGAGGGCGGATGGTTTTTACTTCAACAAAAATCTTGATGAAAATTCATGGCGTTGTAAAGCTGAATGGTAAAAGAGGTGTAGTGACCAAAATAAAAAATTGTAATAGTACCACCGAGAAGAGGAGAATCTTGTAGTATTTCGATTGAACAATTTATATCTATATATTATTAAAGAAGAGGGAAGAAATGATTACTTTTTTTGAGGTTTTGTCACAATTTTTTTTCTTCTCTTTTGCTCTAAATTTAGATTTATTATAATTTTGTCCTTCTTAATTTTTTTTTAAATTTTGTATTCTATTATCAAAATTTGATAAAACTCCTATAATATATATTTTTTACGATAATTGTGCATGCAACCTAAACTAATATAAATAAATTATTATTTTTGGATTGGCAACAACTTGACTTTAGCATAGGAATATTTCCCCCCATCACTTAATCAATTGGGAAAAGATATTAATTTAGGGAGATGATATTTCCACATCATTTTCTTATAATTCCACACGTAGGACCCACATGTTAACCCAATTGTTCAAACTTAACAACAATACCAAATTCATTTTCCAAAATTACCCTCACCTAATACATAGCATAACATATATGTAATCTTTACTTTGATCATCCTGTGAACCATATGGCACTTCATGCATGGGCCTGCTCGATTGGGATAAAGTTCCCAGCTGCATCAGTCCCATAGAATAAGAAGGGAGCATATGGATGTTCAAACCTTTCATGTACATGGTAAAATAAATTCCGAGCAACAACAGTAAGATTGAGAATTGAAAACACAGACAACATTACTTAAAAAAAATTCATGTTTTGGAATTGATATTAAAGTAAACATGTTCTATTGAGATTTCAAAAACATATTACACTAAACATAACATCTTCTAATAAACTTTAGATTCTATCACTCGTGGATCATCAAATTCAATTTCTTCAAAAATCCAAACGCATCATGTAAACTTGCTACAGGTGCATCATCAGTCCAAATCATAAGTAAAATCATTTGCACCAAGTTCTTCAACTAAAGCTTGAATCATTGTACGACCACCCAAATTATCCTTACGTACTTTGGCTTTTGCATTATACACTGTTCTAGAAACGGCCTTGAGATTCGGATTACATTGTCTTAGTGAAGAAAGAATTTGACGTGGAGCAATTCTAGACTTGGTCATTTCTTTAACACGTTCAAACTCTTCTTTTGAAAAACGACGACAAAAAGGATGACCCGACATATCTACTGTAAGCATGCATTCATAATTTCAAGCAACCATTTTCCTTCCGCAAACTTTAAAAAGGCAATATGTTAGACGAGATGATGTCTTTCTTTTACGACTTTCCATCGAAATTTTTAGTTTATCCCGATAAGTACCTCCTTTATCACAACCAATAATCACCAAACGATCTTTAACATAATTTTTTATCGATGTTGCGTAACCTTGCATGAAGGCATATATTTGAACCATCCCAATTAAATCTTCACGAGTTTGAAATTCTATCTCTGGAAGTTATAACACTCCATCTAATAATCATGCCTTCTTCATAAGTTCATCAGTGATTGAAAGCTAAGATCCTTAATGTACCTCCAACACTCCAACCTGAAGCTTATGCATCATTGAAAGCTAAGATATTGCAGCACCAAAAACTACTCCATTGTAATCCACTTTCTAGCATAGTCCCAAAACTTTAATGGAGCTAGGATTAATGGTAACTCTAAAAAGCAATAGAATGGTGGAAGCTAACAAACCCTTTTATTAAAGGGCGAAATTTCCAACAAGTATGTAATACCAATACTCCATTTGAAAACAGGTAGGATTATGGTACAGGAAGAAATTGAAATTTTCAACTATATCACGAAATCACATAATGGGGCAAACAAATTCAAGCATACCAAAACTCCAACCTTCAATTAACTTTTGGAATTGAAGAAATAGGATAAGTCAAAAATTCCCTCATTAAGAAACAAAACAAATTAACCAAAGAACCTCAACTAACCCATAATCAGATACAACACACCCACAATAAATTTTACAGATACACATATTATTTGAGCACATATATGATACCTTGAGTGAGAATGATGAGTTGCACAAGAATATAAGTCATCATCGCCGCAGCTAAATCGAAATTGGAACTTCTTTTTTTCTTCTAAACTAGGGCAATAATAAGTGGGAGGAGAAAGAGGGAAAGGGAGTAGTGAGGCAGAGACTGAGAGAGAAGGAGGATGAGGAGGCAGGAGGCAGGACGCAGGAGACTGAGAGAGAACGCGAGAGTTAGCTGAGGGCAATTTTGAAAAATAAAGTGTGTAGTGTTGTTAAGTTTCAGCAGTTAATTCAATCATGGTTAACATGCAGGTCCTACGTGTGGAAGTATAAGAAAGTGATGTGGAAATAGTGGCTCCCATTAATTTAACCTTGTGATGTCCACTCTAACTAATATATTAAACAACGATGAACTAGTTAGTATTAGCAACCAATTATTTGTGCAGATGACAGCCACACATGATTGATTTTTCGATTATAAAAATAGAAGTGATCAAATCAATTTATAATTAATTAAGAGAATTGATATTTTAGCATGAGAATGAATCCTACTTACTATTTATGTGAGGAGGAACTTGTAAAACTATCAAATTTACTTGTAAAAATATCAATTATTTTAATTAATGTTAAAAAATCTGTAATTATTTAGTGAATGTGAAAGAACGAAAGCACACAACCTTATGATATAAATGGAACGATATTAGAAAATAATAAATTTTTATATTTTATTTTCATTTTCCTTTTTATCTTTTTTCAATCTTCTTTCTTACGTTTTGTAAATTCTAAGCATAGCATAAGGATACCTAAATTTTGTGGCACATGGAGTTCATCTAATTAATTGTTGAAAAAATATTTTGTTTCTATTGAATAATTTATACAAGTTTAGATCCATTATTAATTAAATTTAGTCAAATTCATTAATTTTCTCATTAAATAATAACATTATCTCTGATCTATTACAAGAACATTAAATGTACCATCTAACGTACTTTTTCAAAGATGTAGATTTTCGGCCATTTATGAGATAATCTAATTATCACGATATAATTATTATGGAATTTCTTAACGTATGCCCTAAGGGCACATGCTAGGCACACGGTTCAAGAGAATATTCTCTTGAACTGTGTGCATATTCCCTTGAACTTAGTGCAAATGCAGAAATCAAGGGAATATGCACATAGTTCAAGAGAATATTCTCTTGAACCGTGTGTTTAGCATGTGCCCTTAGGACACATGTTAAGAGGACTCATTTATGAGATAATCTAATTATTATAATGAGTCTATAAAAAGATGGCGAATAAACAACTACTTGAAAACACAAAAAAATCATCATTTCATAATCCCAAAAAATCATGTCAAAAATATTTTCCTCCATCTTGATCATTGTAGTAATTTCTCTTCTTTTTATAAACCCAACTCGTGCAGTTCTTGTTGAAATCATCAACGCCCTCCCTGACAACACAAACTCGTTAAAAATCCTTTGTCAATCCGCGGACGATGATCTTGGATATCACACCCTGCTTGTGAATCAAAATTTTTCTTGGACTTTTCATGATGCCATCCTTGGTGACACTTTGTATTTTTGCCACTTTTATTGGGGCGAGAAGGAAAGATCCATGGTTGTTTATGACAAGGTGAAAATGGGTCGTTATTGTTTAAACCATAAAACTGATAATTGCTTTTGGCAAGTGAGGGCTGATGGTTTTTATTTCAATAATGTTCTTAATGATCCAGATTCATGGCAGCGCAAAGTTGAGTGGTAAAAGTGTTGTGCTCAAAATAAAAGAGTGGCAATGAGAGAATCTTGTTGTATTTGAATTAAATTATGAATAAATAAATTACTATATTTAGATTTAAAATGGCTTTATGGTGTCGTACTTTTTAAAATTTCTTAAATGTTTTAGTTTATTAACTAATAGTAATAAATATCAGAGCATTAGGGTAAATTACAAAAGTGACTCCCTAAGTTTCAGATATTTGATTTTCACCCCAACGTATAAACTATACAAATTGTGTTCCTTAAACTATGAAATTATACAATTGTGTCCCATTTCAATTTTCAATTGTCCGGACGAAATTGATCATGTGTCAGTCACTTGATGTATGTTATACAATTTGACCATATTTTCAACAACTTGATCCAAAATTTCATAATCTTACTTAAGGTCCCAAGTAAGTTCTAAAATTTTTGATTTCAACTACACTTGTTATGGTTACATTAATTACAAAAAAAATCAAAATTAAAAAAAAATGATAAAAATGTTGACTAACTTATAGATATGATACAGTTATCATAAATAAAGAATTCATTTAGGACTCGTAACATTAATCCTTACCTGGATATCGAATTCAAATTATGATAACTTGGTTTAAATATGAGGAATCTATTGAATTACACATACTATAGTAAGTAGATAATTAATGTAGCACCGCATTAACACTTATATATAAGAAGATAAAATGACCCAAACAACACACACCATAAAATAACATCTATCAAGTGACTAACACCATGTCCAAAAACTTTTGTTAGAAACTCAATATCTTAGTCATTTGCTTGATCATCTGCACAAAATGTGCATTGACTAAAGATCTTGGGGTCGAAATCGGCAACAAACTCCCATTTTTCTTTCTTATCATATTATACTATCGAATTTCATAGAATACTGTCGATTACAGTATGCTCCGCGAAATTAGAATCATTTTCTTTTTTTTTCAAACCATTGATAAGGAAAAACATGTGGCCATGAAAGTGGGATTAAGTAGAACAGAATTAACAAGAATAATTGTATAATTAGTTTATACAGATACCAAATGTAAAAATCGATACCAGCGAGCCATTGGTGGTTCATTGCGCAGCTAAGGGCAATGACCTTGAAACTCGGCCCATACTGGTCAATCATTTTTTCGCTTGGTTTTTCGAGCCCTTGCCGGGATTAGTCTACAACTGCGACGTCTCGTGGGGGAACAAGAAGAAGAGTTTTGCTGTTTATGATGAGAGAACAATGGGAAGAGAATGTTAGCATTTTACGCCATCGTATCGCAACGAATGCTATTGGAAAGCCACCCAAGATGGTTTTTACTACAGCAATGTTATACCAATTAAACCAATTTTCTGGCAGAAAAAATATGGTTGGTAGAAATGTTCATTGTTTTGTGCTAAATTGGATGTGCGTAAAACATGAGAAATTGCTAATTAAAATTTCTTATTATTTACTCACTTTTTTTCAAAATTAGAGATATAATTTAATTTTTAAGATCAAACGACAACATATTAAACTTTAACTTGATGTGAATTTATTTAATTTTAGTTGATACAATTATTATAATTGTATCGTATATAACAAAAATTATTAGTTACCAAATTTATTTCATTCTAAACTTTTATAAATTATACCAATTTTAAAGTTTAATATACGTCATTTAGCCTTAAAAATTAAATTATATCTCTAATTTTAGAATGGAGGGCGTATATGTTTTATTCATTCATGATTGATCCATTCATGTATCACAAATTTCTTATAACCCTACAAATATAAATAAATTCATATTAATTTTGAATTTAAATGTAACTCAAATTAATTTTAAAAAAGTCGACAGTAATTCTACACTATCATTATATTTTGAAACGAATATAATTTTAAAAATAGTTATACTTAAGCGTGTCCTATGCGGATCATAAATATCTTTAAAAAGGACATTTGATAATGGCAGAACAATTTTTATGTTGTCAGAGCACATGCATTTGACGACATTTTACACTTATTTTAATGACATTTTAAACTTTTAACAACACTTATCATTATTACCATGACAACATAATTATTGCTCTGTCATTATCAGTGGCCTTAACAAAATCAAACAAGACTCGTAGTAGGAGGGAGGGATTATAAGATAACTAATCAAACCTTTTCCGAACTGTTGCATCTTGCTCTTATAAGAGTCTCATAACTGTTCTACAACAAACAGAAACACAACTCCATCTTCATGCTAATAAATATACATCTAAGAATTAAGGAAAATCCAAAAATTAACACCAAATTAATCATTACAAATAAGGTATGCATTGCAGCACCCCCTCCTTTCTCTTGTTCCTCACAACATTTTACTTGTCCTCCAATAGGTTTGCAATACTGTTATTATTACTGTCCTAAATGAATCTGGAAATCCAGTAAGTGTTTGTTGCCAATCTGGGAACCATGACCTTGGTATGAGGACCCTAACTTCCACCCGTCCAAGAACAGTTCTTTCTCATGGTATTTTGACCTAAACCTATGGCATACTAGGCATTATTTTTGCCGATTTAGATCTGGCAAGAAGGATGTAAGCATGGATGTTTATAGCTGCGAAAAAGAAATATGTAGAAAAGATGCAGTTGTCTGCTTCTACAAAATACAAAAAGATGGTATCTATGAAGATTCGGGTCAGGAGCCGCGTCTTGTCAAAAAATGGTGATCAAATCTACCACTAATTCTTAGTACTTGAAGTCAGTTGAAGATAAATATCAGAGCAACTAGAGTTGCAGATGATGTCTGCATTCTAATATCCTTATTTTAATGAGATATCGCAATAAAAACGTTGGTCATGATATATTAGTAATTTTTTCTCAAAATTCTCTCCCAAAACATATTGGAACAGAATAAATTTATCTTAGAAAATCTCATCTAAAACAAGATGGTATAGAGCCATCATCTAAATTTAAAATAAGAGGATCAAACTTGTATCACATTGCACACAATTCCCATGCAAAAAAAGTTGTCTCCGAGACCATCAACAAATCATTTAATAAAATGGAGTTTGGAAACTGTAAGTAAATATGAAAGAAAGACCTGGACATCTATAGTTCAATAGTGATATCCAAAAACTTTAATAGATGATGGAAATTCTACAATTTTTTGACATAAATCTGGAAAGGATACATCCCGCAGATTTAACATAGAGATATTGTTGCAACATCTATGTGCATATAGAAGATTGTTTTAGATACAATGTTTATTTCCTGGGAAGAAACACAAACTGACAAAAAACCCATGGAAACCATCAAGCTCAGATGAAGAAGAAAACAGTGGTTCCCAACAATCGCATAAGCACCCAAAAGAACAGCAACTAACACCAAACCTGATATCTTACCAGACCTCGGGACGGAGCTCACCAGTTGCAGGAGGCATCCATCGTCCAGAGTGGTAGACACTTTCACCAACTTTCCAACCAGGAACATCCTTCATAATTCGGGCCTCTTCCTCGAGATATTTTTTCCATTCTTTTACAAATCTATAGAAGCAAACAGAATGGAGAAGATGACAAGGTTAACTAATTTGGAACTTATTAGAGGAAAAGGACTGCAGAAGAAAAAAAGTAAATTACCTTTCATCCTCTTCGGCTTGAAGCATGGGCAGGATAGCTCTGCGAGCAGCATATTTTTCTTCCTTAATTGCTCTACACAACACAGATATTATTAGCATACCATGCCTTGGTGATTTCAAATTGTTAACTGTAATAACAGCTTTGGGCATCAATTATTATTGATCCTTAACTAAACTATATCGCTGATTCTTTTATAAAAGGATGATAAAAGTGGAGTCTGTTTTAAGATCCAATCATATATATTATTACTCTTCTTATTGTATTGTAGTACGCTAGTAGGAGTAGCAAAAGTTTTAAAAAGGCAGGCAACTAAAAATACTTGTGGAACAATAAAGAGACAGATAACAAACTAGCAGTAGGCACATCCATAAACCATATAATAGATGACATGTTGAAAACATGAAACCTTGAGATTCTGAGACACAAAACCAGTAAATCATAATATTACAAGGCATAATGAAAACTGCATCATATTCTCCTATCAAAAGATGAAGAAAAAAGAATTCCCCCAAAAGTCAGCTTTGGATCAGGAGGCGTATATTGTGTAGATAAAAGTGACAGTAAATATAGGTTGTCATGACATCCCTACTGCTTCTGCCTTTTCCTCTTTTTTGGTAATAATTTGAACCTCGACTTGATTCAAATATGTAACACCTGCTTCTTTCTTGAATCAATGTACTTCCAGTTTTCCACCTTCACTACCTATGCTTAAATTTCACACTGACATACATGCTTTAATCAATTGTGCAGGGCTACGACTCAACTCAAGTTGACATTTTCGGACTCTGATTTTGAGTAAACTGGACAATCCTTTTCACATGCTCTGCTTGGCCATTCTCCTGTTGGCATATCCCTTTCAATATGTTACAAATCAAACACTGCTGTTGCTTTAATTGTTTATTCATAACATACGGGCATTGGTAATTACCATCATTGTAGGAAAAGCTACTCATGCTTTTAAAAATTTTGAGTCCGTAGTTAATTTCAATAGTAATCCACCAATGTAATATACCTTGCAGAAGTTTACGAGCTTAACAAATTAACTTCATATTAGCAGTTCCTTCAAGTCTCAACACTTGAGTAAATACTTACCCAATTTCCAGCTCAATCCACAACATCATTACAACAATTTAGGACATATTCCAAGTTCCTGAACTCTGGTGTTAATATTTCAAATTTACACCTAAATATCAACTTTTGCACCCTAGGAATTCTGGTTTAGTATTAATTTGTAATTTGAAAAATCTGTAAAACCCAAAGAACAACATGACAAGAAAAATCAAATCCCACATAACTAGCAATATAACAGCTCAAATCAACGACACTCATAAAAAAATTCCTACTTTATTGGACTCCTTCCAAAATATTATTACTATTTCCATTCTTAAACACCCACCATCATCACTAACATAATCAAACACTACCCACATTAAAAAAGCAAATAAATAAAGCCCAATTACAAATACATAGAGAAATGGAGAAAAGTGGGAAAATGTGGGTATACCTTCGGATCTTGTTGCCTTTGCCGACCTGGTACATGCCCCAAGAGAAAGTACCCAAAGCAGCAAAAAATATGGCGACAGCGCTGGGACCTTTGCTTGGGATCCTCCGGGCGTAGCGAACGGGAGCAAAGCCGCCGGGAGGGGGGCCGTCCTGAAGGATAGGCATGTCCTTCACGCTGGCCATTCCAGGTTTGTTCCTTATCACAGCCTCTGTCATCTTTCTTTCTCTTCCTTCTTCTTCTTCTTCTTCTTTTTCTTCTGATGAACAGAACAGAACAGTCAATTTGGGAATCTGTTCACAAATTGGCTGATTTTACCAAAGAAGATGATCGGTGAACCCACGCCTTACAGACCTTAGGTGGTGTTTGGTTCACTTAATAAACTTGGGCCAACTTATAAATTAACTAGCTCCTACTGCAGTGTGGCACGCGAGTTGCGTTCTAATTAATTTGTAAATTAAATTAAAATTTTATTATATTTATATATAAAAAAAGAATTAAATTAAAAAAATAAAATAATAATACGTCAAAAAATAAAGAAAGGTGAAAGACACTGGGACAACAAATTGAGTGAACTATCTCACAAAAATAACGTATTTTTATACAAATATATATGTAAAACAATATATACCTTTTTATATTATATAAAAAATAATGTATTATAATTTTTTAAAATAATGTTATTTTGTGAGACAACTCTTACTATATAACTAACTTTATATGTACAAAAGAAAAAATAAATATTTGTGTGACACATAAACACTAAAACCAGGTCAGCAACTTTTGGGCACCCTTGTATATAGAGATAATAAGGAAATGTAATTAAAATTAATTTACAATTCTATCATCTGAATTCATTAAAGTTCAAAAAGATGATACACAAGAAAAGTATTTTAGTTTGTGCCATTCTATTTGGGAGAAAGTCATATAAACTCTTCACACAAATATAATTTCCTCAATTTTATAAACATAAATAACATAAGATATGTTAGATGATAAATGCGTTCTAATTTTAGTAGTTGAGTTATACTAAAAACAAAATTTAGTAAATTTAGTAATATTAAAATAGAGCACGACGAGTAAAAACTAGAACCCCTATCAACTCCCTACTATATATGGAGTACCTAATTACAAATAAATAGCATGTTACAACAATTTATGTTTAGGTTCGATTAAATTGAAAAAATTTATGCCTAGGTCTAATTAATCTTCGGTTAGGTGTTAGGCAGTCAGTCATCTACCTACCGTCGTAATTTGGTTAAGCGCTCAACCTCCTATTTAAATAGAATTAAATCTATACTTTAAAGTTTTATGAGACAAATTAATTTGTTAGGCCTTAAAATATGCCTAAGTCCGACTAACGATAATTTTACGCATTACCCTTTATCACGTGACCTCCTTGCAATGTCTTACATAATACATACTACTTGGAATTTATAAATAAATAAATAATTAATTAAAAATATTCTTGTTACAAGTTCAGTTTGGATGCAAGACTTAAACCCCTAAAACCCTAGAAGCTGCTCCTTCTAGACCCTTCCCTCCCTCTTCTAATTAATACTAGCCTGTGCTTATCCCTCCTTTCATCTTATTATACGCTCACTGCACTCCTCCCCCAAGTTTCTGGCCCTAAACATACCCTTTCATCAACTTCTTCTGTATTGCAAAATCTCAACTTTCCCTACCAATCCCACAAAAAATCTCAACTTTCTGTATCAGTCTCAGAAAAAAAACATGTATAGATTTGCAGCAAATCTTGCCTCCAAAGCACGGTACATTAATCCATTTGATTCCATAGCTGATATCTTCTTTTTCTGTAATTAGTTAATTTGATCTTCTAATGAACAAACCCATTTGTTTTCACTGTACAGGATTGCTACAAACAGCACCCAACAGGTTATTATTATAAAGAATCTCTCTTTGTAATACTTCTCTGAAATTCATTTATTTTGCTGAATATGAATTTCTCTCTCTATTTGTAAAAGATTGGCAGTAGGCTGAGTTGGAGCAGAAACTATGCGGCCAAGGATATTAGATTTGGAGTTGAAGCCCGGGCTTTGATGCTTAAGGGCGTTGAAGAGCTTGCTGATGCAGTTAGAGTAACTATGGGCCCTAAGGTACTCCCCTCTTTTGTCCACCCTAATCGTTTTCTTGTGCTTTTGTCAATGATTTTTAGTACCTACGCTTAAATGATTTTAATTTGATGTTCTGTTAGACAAAGATTTGATTTTTATTTATGACGTTTAATCAAAGTAAAAGATGTCCTTCAGTTACTTAAGTTACTTGGTGCAACTACATTCTGTTGGCTCTCAAGTCAATTCCAATTACAGCTATATTTTTTGAGTTCAGAATTGTGAATATGTTGATAAATTCAGAATTTGGATTCTGTTGTATGCTTTTGTATTATGTATGTATCATTTTTCTTTCTAAAATGAGTTTATTCTGTTTTTTGGAGCACAATCTATTCAGGGTGGATGAGGTGAGGTTTTCGATCTTCTTCAAAAGAACATTTTTTTGATAGTTTAGTTTTATCTCTGCCCTGCGAATATGGGGTGAAAGAAGCAGATAGTTTAGAAAAGTAGAATTTGTTTTTACTTGAATTATCAAGCAAGAATTATGGACAGTTGTGAAGTAGCCAATTAGCCTCTACTATCTAGTACTATTATTTTGAAGTTCCAATCAATGATGAAGTAGGGACTTTAATTGGCGTTTGTATTCTTTGTTTTCTTTATTTTTATTTTTTATTATGGAATTACTTTGGGATATTGAAACAATATGGCTAAGAATTAAAATTGGTGGTTTCTCTTGTGAAGGGGCGTACTGTGGTGATTGAACAGTCTTATGGGGCACCTAAGGTTACAAAAGATGGTGTTACTGTGGCCAAGAGTATTGAATTCAAGGACAAAGTGAAGAACATTGGGGCAAGCCTTGTCAAACAGGTTGCAAATGCCACCAATGATGTTGCTGGTGATGGTAAAGTTTTATTTTTATAATTTTGCACTTGTTTAATGGTAGTGGTGTTTAAGCAATACTTTTCATGTCTTTTGGTGTGTGTGTAGAAAATTACCGTACTTTATGTACCATAGAATTAGAAGTTCTCTGTCTTACATGTATGGTAAACTTAATTGGCATGTGCTTAACTCTAGCCATATACATTAATCATTGCTTTTATGTATAGGTACTACATGTGCCACCATCCTCACCCGTGCGATCTTTACGGAAGGGTGCAAGTCGGTTGCGGCTGGTATGAATGCAATGGACCTTAGACGTGGTATTAGCATGGCTGTAGATGCTGTGGTAACAAACTTGAAGAGCAGGGCACGGATGATAAGCACATCTGAAGAAATAGCACAGGTTTGTTTTTTAAATTTAACTTATTCATTTAGTATTAACATGTTTGTATAACGCTTGATTTATGGTGTTATTATGGCATATGGGTCTTACCTCGTAATGCCACTGATTTTTCTGCACTTTAAAAGGTCGGCACAATATCTGCAAATGGAGAGAGAGAGATTGGTGAGCTAATTGCGAAAGCAATGGAGAAAGTTGGCAAGGACGGAGTAATTACTATTCAAGTAAGTTAATTCTATATCTTATATTTCACCGTCATTGTTATAGGAGAGAAGAAAGTACCAATGTATATAGGATAGGTAGAGGTATTGTGAACATTATAATTTTATGTTAGATGAATGGAAGAGAAAATTTATGCTGTTAACAATATGGAATAGTTGAAATGATCAGGTTTCCTAAAATCTGAAATGATAGGTTTGATTTGTCATCATATAATATTAGGATTTCTGAGAATGTCATCTCAAACAGTGTAATGTATGATGTCAAACACATTTATCAATAAAATTCTGCCTTTCTTAAAACCTTGTGGGAGCAATTAAGTCGTCTTTAACCATACTATGGTGCTTCCTGTTGCATACATATTACTCAACACATCTCAATTTTGTGAAAATTCAGTTTTAACAAGTGAGTAACATGTTTTCTGTGACGTTTCTAGTTGTACAATTTCTTATCCCAAGAGTTTAAGCTCAAGAATGTGAATATGACCTTGTTTCAAACTGATGCAGGATGGGAAGACATTGTATAATGAATTGGAAGTTGTTGAAGGAATGAAGCTTGACAGGGGCTACATTTCCCCATATTTTATCACAAACGAGAAGACCCAGAAATGTGTAAGCCAGGCTTGCTTTAACAGTGGGTTATCTTGCATTTTTATGGGTTGTGATGGATGATTGAAGAACGATAACTGATGCTTCAATTTCTCTTCAGCTTGGTAGTATTCACTTCAGATTTAAAGTTTTCCCGACTTGTTACAGGAATTAGATGACCCTCTCATTTTAATCCATGAGAAGAAAATCTCAAGTATAAATGCTGTGGTGAAAGTACTGGAATTAGCATTGAAGGTAACAGATCTTAGGCTTATCACGTATCAGTCTATTTCTATTTAGTTAAGCAACTGTTGTTCTCTTAGTGTAGATTGTGCTTTTGAATTCATAAGATTGGATTATTATTTTTCAGAAACAAAGGCCCCTTCTGATTGTTGCTGAAGATGTGGAAGGTGAATCACTTGCAACACTCATCCTCAATAAGCTTCGTGCAGGAGTCAAGGTTCTCTGTTTGTACATATGTGGCAGTTTGATTTCTTCTATGAATTAATTTCTCACTTAAGTCGTTATTTGATTATTTTGTCAGTTCTTTCGGTTGTTAATTGTCTGCTGGCATCTCCGTAGGTCTGTGCAATCAAAGCTCCTGGGTTTGGAGAGAACAGAAAGGCTAATCTTCAGGATCTTGCTGTTCTTACTAGAGGCCAGGTGGGTATATTCTGCTAATTATGTTTCTACAGACAAGTTTTTTGTTTTATATTATCCTTTTGAGTTTAATAACAGCATTAGCTAATGGATCTCCCTTCTTTTTTATAGGTTATAACTGAAGAACTTGGTATGAACCTTGATAATGTAGAGTTAGATATGCTTGGTTCGTGCAAAAAGGTAAGATGGACTGCAAATTGAGGAACGTACATATTTGATATTTGATTAGTACTATTAAAATGATGCTGGAAATATTAATTTACATGATGTACCACGAGTGGAATTTGCAATTTTTGTTCTGACAATAACATTTCTCTTTTAACCATGTTTCTGAGTAATAAAAGTACGACTGAACTATTTTTGTACATAAAATATTTACTTTTTGAATATACAATGGCTAAAGAATAACATCTTTATGTTTCCTAGTGCATTCTAGTGGTTTACTAATAGAGGTTTTTGATTTAGGTTACAATATCCAAAGATGACACAGTTATTCTTGATGGTGCTGGTGACAAAAAGGCTATAGAAGAAAGGTGTGAACAGGTTTGTATAACTTCCTTTGTTTGTTTGTATACTCCTAATATCATTTAATTATAATTTAAAGTGACAGCAATTGGCTGCTGTTCACTACCTTAAGAGCAACTCTTGCACCTTTGTTTGCATTTCTTCAGATCATAACATAATTTCTTCTGAACTTCTATTTGTAAAAACAGATGAGGTCAGCAATCGAGTCGAGCACTTCTGATTATGACAAGGAGAAGTTTCAAGAAAGATTAGCAAAGCTTTCTGGTGGTGTTGCTGTATTGAAGGTCAGTCTAATTTCCTGAAAGAGTTCTAGCTAGTTGAGCTAATTTTTTCTGCTCAAATATCTGAAGCTGTGGTTAGTAGGTTCAACTTTAGTATTATTCGCCGGTGCATACCAATAATTAAAATATTGCTATTCTTTGTAGATTGGAGGAGCTAGTGAAACTGAAGTAGGTGAGAAGAAAGATAGAGTAACAGATGCTCTGAATGCCACAAAGGCAGCTGTAGAAGAAGGAATTGTGCCAGGTAATTTTTCTTACATCTCTTTTCCTGCATAATTATTAAAAAAGAACCATTGAGCATGGTCAATTAAGTTAAGTTTTATGTAGGTGGTGGTGTTGCTCTTCTTTATGCAACCAAAGAGTTAGACAAGCTGCCAACAGCCAACTTTGATCAGAAGATCGGCGTACAAATTATTCGGGATGCCTTGAAGGTCTGGATTTTTCTGAATATTTAAACTGTTAGCAGTATCTGATTTAACAAATGACACTATGCGTTGGTATAATTTATGTCTTCAGTTGTTTGAACTCAATGTGATTGCTCTGGTCGAGGAACTTTCTCCTTGATATTTTCAACAAGTGTTTCATTTCTCAACTCTAATCTACCTTGTACTAAACCAGAATATGAACTTGTAATTGCAGACACCAGTGCATACGATTGCCTCTAATGCCGGAGTAGAGGGGGCTGTTGTTGTTGGCAAGCTGTTGGAACAGGACGACCCTGATCTTGGTTTTGATGCAGCCAAAGGTGTGTAAATTCGTTTGTTTCGTTTGTCTTGCTGAAATCGTATTCTCAATAAGTTTATGATCAGTGAACTCATTAGACTCGTATCACACTTTTGTACAAACAGGTGCATATGTTGATATGGTTAAGGCCGGAATTATTGATCCATTGAAAGTAATAAGAACAGCATTGGTTGATGCAGCAAGGTAAGCAAGACGGCAGCCCCATTTGAGATTCTTGGTTTCAAGTTTTATTTTGATGAAGCAACTGATCGCTGTATATGTTGGACGTTTGCAGTGTATCTTCCTTGATGACAACTACAGAAGCTATCGTTGTTGAACTTCCGAAGGACGAGAAGGAAGTCCCAATGGGCGGCGGCGGCATGGGCGGTATGGGCGGCATGGATTTTTGATAGTCTTCCGACAATGCAACTGATTCATCCTACGCATACATTTAGTTTGGATGTGTATTAGATCGTGTCCTTAGGCATCAAGATGCAGGGATTTTGCCCAGTAGGAGAGTTTATGAGTGAGCCAAAGCATCCACTTATAATAATCAAAATGAGGATAGTAGTGTTTGAAGTTTTGGTATATGTAGGATTAATATAATCTCATTGTTGTCACAAGGACCCCATTCAAACTCTTTTTAAGTTGTCTTCTTCCATTGCAATTATGCAATTTAGATAAATCGGTTCCGTCTTACTTATTAAAAAAATATATAATAACCCTTTTGACTAAAAATGGTCAAAGCGGTTGGTCTTTTTACAACTACGATAATATCAAGAATTAATTATGATTATCAAGAATTAATTATGTCTCATTAAAAAAAAACGAAATAAATTTAGAAAAAATTTCACATTAAGATTAAAGAAAAAATGTACTCGAAAAATAAATTTATCTAATTGAGAATTTCATTAAAAAAACGAAAAAAATTTAGAAAAAAATTCACATTAAGATCAAGGAAAAAATATACTAAAAAATAAATTTATATACTTGAGAATTGAATCAAAGGTGAGTAACTAGGTTTTGATAAACACTTACAAGCACTGTAGAAGAAAAATATTATTTGAATATTATAAATTAAACTGTTGTTAAAGATATATGTTTTTTTTTTAGTAAAATTAAACTGTTAAAGATATATGTTTTTTTTAGTAAAACCGTAAATGTTAAAAGAGATTTCATTCATATTAAACTTTAAATAAACATTTACAACTACCACGTTTTTTTATGACATGGATACATAATGAATAATGCTCACTTCGTCCTAAAATTAGAGATATAAGTTGACTTTTGAGGTCAAACGAAGACGTATTAAATTTTAAGCTGATGTGAATTTATTTAATTTTAGTTGATACAATCATTATAATTGTATATTATATAAAAAAATTATTAATCACAAGATTTATTTTATTTTAAACTTTTATGAGTCATACTAATTTTAAAATTTAATATGCTGTCGTTTAACTTCAAAAATCAAATTATATCTCTAATTTTAAAATGGAGAGAGTAATATCTTAGAAAGGCTCGTAAATCTAGTGGCTTAAGTTCTTATAAATCTTATTGTTGTTTTTGATATTTTAGAGTAATAAATCTTTACGATCGGTGGACTATTTTTTTTTTTTAAAAGAAGAAGTTCTTATAAATTTGACTTTAAATTTTGTCCCTGATTTGATTGAGAATGATGGAGTATTTACAAAAGGAAATAAACTTTTATTAGAAAGTTATTGTCATTTTAATGTCAATACAAATACATATCAATATTTGAAAGCAATTATGCTAAAATAGTACAAAGACATATCAATATTAAAAACTATTGCAATACCTAATATGAAAACTTAATCCAAAGGTGCGCATGCTATCTAAACATGAACAAAAGGCAAGGGTAGTAGAATATTGGCCATTGTCATTCCATACCAAAAATGCAAGGTTAATAGGATCTAATAACTCCTTATAAATGCAATACTACTAAAATTTATTTGTCAAAATATTCTTTTAGATTTCCTAAAAAAAATAAAAATAAAATAAAATTAATTATAATCCAATTATATGGTTGAACATTTATTAATTATAATCCGACACATTATTTTATATTATTTTTTTGTAATCATCTTTTTTCATAGAAACATTATGCTATTGTCTTGTGGTTGCAATGAAGTACGATTATTATTATCTATTTATTTTGATTTTTTGTTTGCAATTGTTTTGTATCTCAAAATTGATTAGTCATAGCATTTCAGTACTTCTTGATCTTTCTTCTTAGCTTGTATTTACGGTAAATGTCCATGAAGTTAAAAATATTTAAGGAATATATTATTGACCGACGAAGTCTTAGTCTTGTGATTAAGACCGAGACATTTAGGTGTCAGGTTTGATTCTCACTTAGATGAGTTTATTTCTTTCGTTATGAGAAGTTTATTTTATCTTTATGTGAGTCTTGTTTGTGAGTTTATTTTTTTTTTCTTTAATTATAAATTATATTGTGTTTTTTAAAAAGTGGGATTTTCAATATATATATATATATATATTATTGGACGAAGTTTGACTTACTAAAAAGTGATCAACATTGAAAGTTTGAAACTCTGATTCCCTATCTAAATTAGTATAAATACTAGCCAAATTTGTAATAATTAATACTATATTCAAAAGGAAGCTCAACTTGTTAAGAAACAAGAAGCTATTTTTTGTTTTTATATCTATAGTAGAAAAAGGAACTTGTATAAATAATAAAAAAATATATTTTTGGTTTTATCAAGCTTATTACAAAAAATTTTTTATCACAAATTTATGTAAGATAATATATTTTAACAAAATTTATGTAGGATAATTTTACTATTACAATTTTGTTAAGATATCGAAAATATATCTTAACATCTCACGACTTAATTATATTAATATTATTCATAAATTTCATTATTAATTAATATCTAACTAAATTAAATTCATTAAAACTTAAAATGTTATCAAATAAATGTATTGATAATATGTGGTCTTTTTTTTTTGAAAAAAAAATATATACATAACAACCGTAAAATTAGCCAAAAAATTATAGCGGTCTCATTACTTACTAATTATCATAACTAAATTAAATTTATTAAAATTTGAGTTTCATAGTTTTATTGGATTAAAATTTCAAGTAAATTTTGTCTTATAAATATTAATATAGAATTCTATTATAAACTTAAATAAATTAAAATAATTATTTTCTCATAGTCATAACTATATAAATCTACACTCCATTCAACTATTTAACATTGATTGAAGAAATCTACAATATATAATTCAATAATTTATAACTTAAATAAACATATAATAATTTGATAATTAAAACTATCTTTAAATTTATTAATTAAATATTTATCCTATATTTAATTGATTATTTTGATAATTAACATAATAAATGTCGCACTAGGTTGGTGAACTTGTTTGGTCAAAAATCAAATTACAAAAATTGTTACACCAGAATGCAAGATTACAATTACTAGATTGCCATAATTTTATTTCAAACAAATACTAGTGAAAAATAAAATTCCATAATCTTCTTTAATTGCTTGATTTAGAATCAGATTTCCAAAATATTCTCATGGAAATGTCTATTTTAATTCATTCACTGCAAAGCATGTTGTTACATGAATTTAAGGGCAAAGCATCACCAGATTGAACCAAAAAAATAAAAATAAAAATTAAAGATTACAACACGCTAACTTAATTTAGCTTTTAATTTCATATCAAATAAATGTTAAGTAGATTTGCAATGTAAACATACCAAAGGCAGAAGAAGTCTGATTGGAACAATATGTGCACTATCATTTCCCTTTTTTGCGCTTCTGCATTCCGACACAGTCTGAGCAATACCATTTCCCCTTGGGTTGTTCTTTCAAACCAACACAGCCAAAATGGAACCATTCTATCTTGCACTGTTCAGAGGAGAGAAAGAGAGCAATTGCTTTCGTTAGAACTTTTTCATATCAAGATTATTCGATCATTAGAGCACTTAAAGAAGTTGTAATACGTACATCAGAGTTGTCGCATGCTACCATGTCTCCGTAGCTCACTTGGTTGCAGAGACAATATGTGGGTTCATTCGGATCCACCGGTAGATCTAAATCCATGCTTGAAGGGTTTGCAGCCACCGGTGGTGCTGCTGCTGCAGCGACAAGGCGTGTCCTGCCAAAAATAAATAAATTTGACCATTTAATCTATCAGTTATCACAGTATCCAGAGTCTGGCACAAATACAAAAAAGATGTGATATACATCTGAAGTATATATAAATGAATAAGAAGTGCCTTTAATAGACCACAAAGTGCAAAAAGAGAAGGACAATATTAACTGGAAAATCATTATTCTTGTAACCAACAAATGTACTCCACTGTCCAATTACTAAAAGTTTAAAAGTTCCGGATAGATTCTCAGGTTTGTATTAATAGAATGAGTGGTAAAAATCCAGCCATCTCCTCTGCTTATTTCTAAACCAAAACGATAGTAAGTTATTTTCTACAATTGGTTCACCAATAGATATTTCAGACTTTGGAAGTTAATATAACATGGGAAGAAAAAATAGTGGGGCATTAAGTGGCAAGAGTATATGGTGTCATGTTAAAGTCGTCATATCCAGTGCACAAGGGTCTCTTAAATAGCAAGGTTTGGGAAGGGTCAGATGTACGCATCCTAACTTCTATTTAGAGAGAAGCTATTTCCAAGACTTGAAACTGTGACCAAGCATTCATTAAGTGAGCATTTGGTCATTGCCCCAAGTAAGACCTTCTAAAGTTATAATAAGGGAATCACTGCGTGGGGGTTGGGGGGGGTGGGGGTGGGTTTGTTACCCAAACCTATATACTACGATGTAGTTTTGAGACAAATTCAAAGAGATTGTAATCTCTCTTACATATGTTGCACTTCTTATTGTCCCTCTCCACATTTAACGCACTTCGCATGGTTATCAAGGCGGTCTAGACATCCAAATAAAAGATTCACATTACTGTAATAAAACTTCACCAACATTTCGAACTACTAGTCTTCTTTAGAAATTGTATATTATATTCAAATGAGAAGCAAGTAACGAACTATTAGAAAGAAACCCAAACAATTGCACAAAAGAAATTTTTTAATTACTTAATAGATTATCAGCAAAATCAGAATTTGATTAAACTACACTAAAACCAGAAATTAATCATTACACTCACAAACTGGTATATCAGACCTATTCTCCCCTTAAAATAAATCATGTGTCAAATGAAAGAAGGAAAGAACCAGGAACCCTTGACAAGCCCAAGCAGGAGAAACACAAGAAGAAAAGAGATCAAGTCAAGCAGAAAAGAGATTATCCAAAAGAAAAGTAGACAAGACTATTCCCACATCACTACTTATGGGATTAAAAAGTGACTTCTAAAAAGCCCCAGTAGTCATGCCCTTTGTTACTCCTTTTCTTTTTTACCAAAGGCAACCACCTCCCATCAGTTCAGATGTTTTCCTTTATAAATTTAAACTATAAAGCAACTTACTTAAAGGGGAGAAAGTAACTACAAAAATTAATAAATAAATAAATCACTAGGATCACAGGCCTCAACTTATAGATTCGAAATATAAATATATCTAGAAGTGAAAATTGAAGAAGTCCAGAACAAGGATAGGTAGTTACTTCTTACGACCTCCTCTACCACTTTCGCTCCTTCCAGGTTTCACACTACCATCAAGAGTTGAAGCAGGCGATCCAGTTGCAGCACTGTTATCCCTTTCTGCCCAAATCAGATTTAAAATTAGACAAATCCTTAGAAGAGAAAAGGCAACTTTCTGAAAACAGAAATACAACAAGTCTAGCCAAGTGTACCCATCAACATGTTCTATGTAGAATGACAAAAGTTTTGAAGCTAAAAGAAACATACCACGTTGAAGCTCTTCGTTAAATTTTTTCATATGTTGATCAAGTTGTTGAATATGAGCATCTACCTGTTGCACAATTACAATATTAAATTAAAGATATTAAGCAAATGCAAAATTTTAGTTCCGATCCAAAAGAACTGACATTCCTCCAACAAAAATGAAACAAAATGTACAAGGAAGCATATATCTGATGGATAATATGGAAATGGAAATCATGACATAATTTTATTGCTAGTCTCTCGCAGGACTACAAGAACTAACACTCATGCTGTCAACTGCAGAGTATACATATTACTTCAAACAAAAAAAGAATGAGCTTATCCACAAAAATTAATAACTAAAAAAAAGAAAAGAAAAGGGAACATGTATTATCAACTGCACGAGGAAAAATTTCTTTTGAGAGAGAGAGAGAGAGAATGGTAGAACACCAGAAATGCAGATTGTACTTGATGCAGGTAGTATGGATCAAGCAACAACATAAGAATTGAAGTCATTATGAAGAAAAAGAGAGGAAGAGAAAGAGAGAAGGAATATGCATGTTTTGTACCAAATCATATGCCTGAACAGCCAATGCAACCTTCTCATCAGCAATCCTGATGGCATGCTTTTGCTCGTCCAGTGCCTCATCTGAGAATCTGACAACTGAAGATTCGGGCATAATAGCGCCAGATCTAACTCCGCTCTTATAATTTTCTATTTCCTCTTCACAACGTTGTTCATTTTGCCGTTGTATTTCTGCTAAACCACAAGTAACAACATTGTGGTTAAAATTGCTACATAAGAGTTGAAGAGAAGAAGGCACAAGCAATGAAGACATATACACGTGACAACCATCAGAGTTTCTAAATTATGTCGTCAATGTAAAGTATACCTTGTAAACTTTTATCTAAATCCCGCAACAGAGCATACTTCCTCTGTAGAATGTTGGGCAATGATTCCAAATCTGACAAAAAGGCAGGCAACTCAGTAATCCCAAACAACCACTGAAACAGTATTGAGTATCTAATATGGTCTCAACTCGGATAAACTTCAAGATCCCAAATAACTTGGCAGGAGTTTTATCAAAATTGAACTCTTGATTGAACTTAGGACAATATCAAATTTTTTTTATTCTTTTTCGTATAAGTCAATATCATAGACAAACCTGTTGGAAGTATTTATGTAAATGCATGTATGTCAGGAAACAAATTAAAAAACTGACGTGTTAAATTCAAGTAACAATTGAATAAGAAAGAAACAGATATAGTCATATTATAGCTCAACTAAACTTAATTTCTTGATGAATGATTCAACAACATACGCTTAATGTTGGAAAACAACAAGACTAAAAGAGCAAAAGTTCAAGAAAAACACCGACTAAACCACATCTCCCTCAAATTGAATGAACTTCTGGTGGATAATATAAAATGGAGTTTTTGCATGAAAGGAAACTAGTTGTTATCTCTCAAAAATTCATCTGCAGAGATGATGTACTTCAGAAATTTTAACATGATAATCCTTCGTTACGTTCTTTTCACATATACACGTGCAAAAAAGATTGGGATAAAAAGGCTTTGTTGAGTTGAGTCGTAGGCAAGTATAATTGAAACCACTAAAAAGGGTAAAAGATTTCAAGTAAAATAAAATACAACCAATAACAACTAAACCAAAAAAATGCATAATTCAAATTAAGAAAAAATAACTAAAATATACATGAAGAATATGTGGAAGAACCACTTCATCAATACAACTAGCCCTTACCTTCACATTACACGGTAATGGAGGCTTTAGAATAAGTCATTTGTGGTTTTTTGTGAGTATTGAGTGCCATTTATTTTGGAAGGCTTGGTTAGTGTCAGATTTTTCAGGTTAGGGAAAGGGAGAGAGAACAAATTTCTTTGGAAATGAGCAATGTTAGCCATTATCTGGCGTGTTTGGACTTTGGACCTTACATCATACCAGGATCTTAAAGTTGAAGTTTTTTCCTTACTGAATTTATAGGATAGGATGGTGTTCAACTAATGACCTCCGTCTAGGTCATGGGTTCGAGCCTCTTCCGTGACTCTTGGGAGGCGGGCATCCAGGGTTACTCTCCTGTGCCCTGCCCTGTTGTGGGGGCAGCCTACTTCAAAAACAAAAAAATTTTTGCACCAAAAAAATAAAGAGGATAGGATGGTGTTCTGTGTGTCCCTTTGGACTACTACAGTCAAATGCTTTAGAAGAGTGGTTCTTTCAGCACGGCTGAATGGTCCTTCTTCATTAAGTATTATACACAAATCTTATCTTGTGCTCAGAGTTTCCAGAATATTTCAACTAAGGTGCCATATCAAAAATATTTAATTTTGTTCCCCCTATGTTTTTTACTTCTACTTGTGGCCAGGTCAAGGCTTCAAATCCATCACGATTGCATATACCCCAAACCATTACATCATATGCTTTGACAGTTTTCAAACAACACATTTCAACTCATTCCATTTCATCACACAAAAGAAACCACTATCACTTTAATACCGATACTATTGCTAATAAATTGATCACACCTTATAAACAGTTAGTTGCACGATTACACAAAGACATCATTTTTTTTTTTGGTTTTCAAGATTTGCAGCTAAAAGTTTGCAATGCAAAAAACAAACAAACAAAAAAAGACTTGAAGTTAACCCCCTCAACATAATGACTATAACTAAAATAATGCCAGAAAATAAAGATTTCATAATGTAATTATAAAGTCTCTTTCTTTCTGTACAAATGGGGCATAACATAATTAAGAATACTGAAGGCTTTCACTATTCACTAATTTAAAAGTTGGGGTTCATTCATTCTGTCACTCGTAAGCACGAGATTCATATATCAAAACTTTTATACATATACAGAGAGGGGCTTACTGGACTGGAATTCTTCAAGAAACGACATTTAATTGCAGGAAAAATTTAGGAATTGTCGACGAAACCGCGACGCGAAGAGAAATCCGTTAAAATGTAAGGTCCTACTACGACTGATTCTCCCGCCAAACGCCAGGAGGGAATGGAAATAGTTATAACAATTTCGAGCCCTAATTCCTAATAACTACTACGAATTAGAATTTCGGGTTCGGGGCAGAATATACTAAAGTCTAAAGCTCTCCTTTCGTTTCAAAATAAGATAGATAATTATTGACTTTTGTAAAATTAATTTATTTTAAATTTAAAATTGATATTATTTACTAAAAAAAATTTAAAACATATATTCTAACATTTTTGAATTATATAGATACTTTTGCAACTAGAACATAGTAAAAATATCTAAATTACTTAGAAAGTGAGATGGATTCTTAAGCATTGTGCTAAATTTTACATGTTGTTACTTGTTAGTAGTATATTTAAATTGTAACTATATCAGAAAATTGAATAAATCTCATATAAAATACTCTCTCTGTCCTATGATAAAAGTCTTGATTGATTTTTTGGGCATATTAAAAAAGATGATAAAATGATAAAATTGTCCATATCTAAATTCTCATTTAATTGCATAATTTTTGGCACAGGACTAGTGATACTCCATAAATAAAATATGCATAAAGAATAGAAATATGACAATTAATACTAAGGGTATTATAAGTAAATTATTGTAAAAAATAGATTATTTAAGATAAATAGACATTTAATTTGTGACTACCTAAAATAGTAATAATGACTTTTATCCTGAGATGGAAGGTGAAATATAATTTTATATAATTGAAATTGTATGTTTATTTTGAATGACTGTTGCTCTATTAAATATTTTGTAATTTTGTCAAGAAACTTATGTTGTTAATTATAACTATTCAAAATATTAATTATCTCACATTTTATATTTATTTTGTTAAATTTCAAAATTTTATTAGTGAATAACTCAACTCGAAATAGAGGTGAGTTTGGCTCAAACTCACTCATTTATAAAATATTAGCAAACTAAATTTAAATATTATCTTAAGGATCATTTTATAAAGAGTTAAAGAGTTCGACTCACTAACTATCGGTTGGACTAGTGATAAGTAGTCCAAAATTTAGGTTCGATTTTCCCCCATAACTAATGATTTGGATGCATTACGCTTAGAGGATCTTGTTGGTGGGAAACCCAACGAGAGAGATCACAACTTCCATGAGATGCTCGCAATCTTGTCAAATGCCACCAAAAGAACAACAGAATTGAAGATCTTTACAGAGGTGGTTCAAACTTGAAAACTTGAAAGAATGCATAGCATCAGGACAAAGTGCACTAAACAGTATTATTTGAATTATAATTAGAAATGTAGTTCATTTCTAATATGAAAATATAAGTGATGATAATAAATATGTCATCTGATTTGAAAACATAGTTGTATGATGCACTTATGTATAAATGAAACCAACTATTCTAACGCCCCTGAATTCTCGCCGCCCGAACAAGGGTCCACGTTATACTTCTATCGTAACTCAACCATAATCATCGGTTGAATTAAGAGTCGTTCGGGCGGCAAGCGTCCGGATTCGGGGGCACATTGGCAAGTTTCTAATAGTGTATTTGGTTCCCATTCCTTGGCATGTATGGAATGGAATGACTTAAGGAATGGAATGACTTAAGGAATGGAATGGGAATGGGAATAGAATGGTCATTCTCATTTTTATATTTGGTTTGTTCATTCATTCCGTCAGGAATATAATCATCATTCTACTTTAGGTGTTTGGTTTACATGAATTACATTATGAATGGAATGTGAAATAATTTTTTTTTCATTTTTTATATACTACTAACTTATAAAAATGAATGAAAAAAATAAATTAAATAGAACTAAAAGAACATCTTCACTAGAAAAATATTTTTTTTATATTTTTATGCATTTAAAATTCAAATAAATACTTTCATGCATGAATTTTTTTTTTAAAAAAAAGCCTTGATGAACAATAATAAAGACTAATAATAAACAATAAGTTGTTTACCAATAAGTTGTTTCAATAAGCCATTTACCAATAATAAACAATAAGTTATTTACCAATAAGCTGTTTAAATAAGCCGTTTACCAATAAGTTGTTCAAATAATAAGTTGTTTAAATAATAAGTTGTTTACCAATAATAAGGACTAATAAGCTATTTAAATAAGTTGTTTACTAATAAGTTGTTTACCAATAATAAGCTAGTTACCAATAAGTTGTTTAAATAATAAGTTATTTATTATTAATAAACTATTTATCAATAATAAGCTATTTAAATAATAAGTTGTTTACCAATAAGCTGTTTAACTAATAAGTTGTTTACCAATAAGTTATTTAAATAATAAGCTGTTTAAATAATAAGTTGGTTACCAATAAGTTGTTTGCCAATAATAAGCTGTTTACCAATAATAACTTGTTTACTAATAAGCTGTTTAAATAATAAGTTGTTTACTGATAATAAGTTGTTTGCCAATAAGCTGTTTAAATAATCAGTTGTTAATTATTAATAAGTTGTTTACCAATAAGCTGTTTAAATAATAAGTTGTTTGCCAATAAACTATTTAAATAATAAGTTGCTTACCAATAAGCTGTTTAAATAAGTTGTTTACCAATAATAAGTTGTTGCCAATAATAAGCTGTTTGAATAATAAATTGTTTAAATAAGTTATTTACTAATAATAAGCTGTTTGAATAATAAGTTGTTTAAATAAGTTATTTACTAATAATAAGCTGTTTGAATAATAAGTTGTTTAAATAATAAGTTGTTTATCAATAATAAGTTGTTTACTAATAAGCTTATTATATTTCAGATAAGCTGTTTACCAATAATAAAATGAACGAAGCAGAAGGGAATGAAATAAACCCACCTATTTAGAAAGGAATGAAAAATAATATTTCAGATAGGAATGAAATAACTAAAGGAATGGAATGCTCATCCCAACTGACTAACCAAACATGTTTTTAGTCATTCCAGAAGGAATGGTCATTCCATTCCCAGCTCATTCCATTCCATTCCCACCAACCAAACACAGCATAAATCTTTTTTACAATAAAACAATAAGTTAACCGAGCCCGAGATGACAAAAAGCGGTATCTGCTCAATACAATGAAACTGATTACTTTCCATCAGTGACCAATTGATATCACTGGATATATAAACAGTATACAGAAAGAAAGTCATGGTTATACCTAGAAATCTTCTTTATTTGTACTTGTTATGCCTAATCATACATTTTGAAGTTTATCGGAGCAATTGTACAATCTTACAGTTCGTCAATGTTTAAAGACACTCAAACCTGCCTTCTTCACCAACCTCCCATCTTCAAAAACTTTCCTGATTTTTGTCGCTTCAGACCATCTAGTGCTCGAGGCATATAAGTTAGACAGCAAAGAATGATACCCACAATTATCCGGCTCTAGTTTTGATAGTTTTTCTCCTGCTAGCTTGCCAAGCTCCATGTTCAGGTTCATCCTACACGCATTTAGAAGAGCTCCCCAAGCAGCATTGCAATCTAATTGAACATGGTTGCCAGAGTTCTGATAAAGTCCGTGTTTAATTATTTGATATGCTTCTTCCAATCTCCCTGCTCTTCCAAACATGTCAACAATGCAAGTCCAGTGCTCCATACCCGGCTGAATTTGGTATTTCTTGAACATGATGTCAAAGATTCTGCAACCTTCTTCAATCATCCCAGAATGACTGCAAGACGAGAGTAAAGAAATGAATGTAACTGAGTTTGGCTCATAGCCATCTTCTTCCATTTCAGAGAGAAGACTGCATGCCTCTCTCCCTTGACCATTCATTCCATATCCAGCAATCATCGCGTTCCAAGAGCTTAGATCTCTCAAGTGACCAGTCTGCATAAATAAGGATTTTGCATTTGCTATGAGGCCATTCTTTGCATATGCATCAATCAGAGAATTAACAACCAGTATTTCAGAAGCAAGCCCAAGTTTTAATATGTAAGCATGGGATAATTCAGCACCACGACTAGCAAAAACAGCTGCTGAGGCGTGAACAAAAGAGATCATTGTTACTGAATTTGGCGTGTATTGCTTTTCTGATTGCATTTGGCAGAAGACTCTAATGGCCCTGGCAGCAAATCCAAATTTTATGTAACTGCACATCATTGTGTTCCATGTGATAATATTCTTATCAGACAAAGAACTGAAAAGAACTTCTGAGCTTTTCACACTTCCACATCTCATATACATGTCTATCATTGCATTTCCCACAACTAGATCTGAAGAAAATCCTTTCAAAAGGCAAAATCCATGGACCATATTACCTAGCTTAAGGTTACCCAATTCACCACTTGATTGAAATAGCATTATCATTGTTATAGTATCAGGCAACACTTTGCTTTGAAGCATTTCAAGAAAAAGAACCATGGCTTGTTCAGCTTGTTGATTCAGATTATATATTGCTATCAATGCATTCCATGTTGCAGTGCAGGGTCTAGTAATGCAAGTAAACAAGAATTTAGTTGCTTTTATATCCAAGCACTTCCCATATGCATTGATCATTGATGTACCCAGAACAACATCTCCATCCATGTCAAGGGCTTTCTTAATTATAAGTGCATGGATTGCCTGAATTCTTCCGAGATTTCCTAGGCTTGCATAACCAAGAACAACATTAGAGAATGTGACTGAATCCGGTTTCATATATGGTTTTGTAATCATCTGTTCATATAGCATTGTTGCCTCTTGATCATACCCATTATGTGAATAACCTGCAATTAACGAATTCCATGAAACCAATGTCTTCTCCAACAAGTCCTCCTGAAATACAGTCCAAGCACAGTCAATTCTTTCACACTTTGCATACATATCAACAATAGCAGTTCCCAGTCGGAAGTCGGACAATAAACCTGCACGGATCAAATTGCCATGAATACTCATTCCTAGATCAAGGTTCCAAGCCTGGCCACAAGCTGATAGTAAACCTAACAATGTTACTGCATTTGGAACAAATTTTCCATCCTTCTTCATACACGAGAAAATGTCAAACACTTCTTCCCAATTCCCACTCTGTGCATACCCAGTAATTAATGAATTCCAAGACACTATATCTCTATCACACATATCAATAAAAACCCGGTGACCAAGATCAATCCTACCCATCCTAACATACATTGAAATCAATGAATTTGAAATTAAAACATGTTTATCGAACCCATTATGTATGACAAAATCATGGACTAATATCCCTTTTTCCAAGCTACCCATTTCACGACAAGCCATTATTACACGATGAACAGTATCCAATCTCATAAAAACACACAATTCAACCATCCATTCAAATGTACTTACAACCTCCTCATAAAACTCATTCATGCTAAACCCATAAACTAAAGAACAAAAAACATCCCCATTCCAGATGGGCATTTCTTCAAACACCCAACAAGCATTTCGAGCCTGCCCAAACTTCATATACATGAGGATCAAACTGTTTCCAACACCAACCCAGTTTATGACCCCACATTTTGTAAGGTACCCATGAACACAAATCCCACCTTTCTCGTACGAGAGATAAGAACAGGACTTGAGGACTGAAGGGAAGACAAACAGGTCAGGTTTGGACAAAAAATGAGCTTTCTTGAACAGTAAAAGGGATTGTAAAAACCGATTACTTTCCGTGAAGATTTTAATTAGGGAATTATATGAACATTTGGGGTTGTGGGGTTGAATTTCAGATATCAAAATATTGGAATTCTTTGAGAATGAGACAGCGGGTAGTGTCGAGAATAGGAGGTGAAGGCAAAGCTTGCTGAAGCAATTTTGGGAAGTAATCTTGGGTAATGAAGAAAGAGAAAATGCTATTTTGAGTGGTTGGTTTGGAAAAGTTGGCATTGGCGGGAAATTAGAAGAGTTGGTTACTTCTCTAGTTCTTTACAACTAAAATTTGAAGCATCTATCCGTTTTAACTGATTTTTGAAAATGAAATTTAGAAGTAGGAGCTACATATAAATGTGTTTTTTTCAATAGGCAGCCTCAAGTTTTGGGACAAATGCTTATCCACCCTCTTTAATTGTTAAATTACAAGATAGACATAATACCATTTAATTCAGTCAACAAAAAAAAAATTAAAAAAAAAATCCGACCCCTTTGTGTTAAATGTGCTCATCAAACTGCTTCAAGCTTTGCATATATATACACAGACTTGATATAAGATTGGTTAAATCTGATCGAGAGATTATTGACACAATTATCTAGACAGTAATTTGACAAATTCATTATTCACCTACTGCATTTGTCTCATTAGACTTGTATTTTATTCCCTCCGTTCAAAAAATAAAGATTTATTTTGACTTTTGAATGCCAATTTATAAAATTTTAAAATTAATACCAATTAATTGAATTTATTTTCCTTTCTTTTTTGTTTTTCTTTCTTTTTCTTTTTTGCTTAGGCACCCGTCATCAGACTCCCATTTTAGGCAAGTTTACTAAACATAATCAAAGAATTTATCATAACACACACAATGGTTTATTTTCCTAAAGGCAAAAACTATTACAAAAGTAAAGCAAAAACACAATTTAGGATTTGATCAGCGTGCTAATAATTCATGAAGAACCTCTAATGATGACCCAAAAGTTCTATTTCCAGTAAGGATTCATGGTTTTGTTGTACCAGCTACACTGAGCATGTATCCACCAGCTCACCTATTATACACCCCAAAAAAGTAGTAGATAGTTTTGATTTTATCATCATTTGATCTTTTGTTATACTACACTATATATCACCACAGTGGGACCCACTGTAAATTAGACCCCACTTATATTATACCCCACATATCCTCACAAACAGAAAATCAGCAACCAATAGCATTAACAGAAACAGATCAAAATTCTCAGCACACAACTCCAACAACTTCACCCATTAGAGAGTCTCATAACAACTCCACATTGATTCTATTTCCTATGCAAGTATATATAAAGAGCAACTCCAGAGCCTAATTACACACACATTCAACAAACATTTAATCTTCAAGACATTAAAACAGAAATAATCCCGTCTCATACATACAAACATTTCAAGATGTCCAACAAGTCCTCACCATCCATTTTCATCGCAACGCTACTAGTAGCCGTGCTCGTAGCAACAAATATAGCTGCTGCACTTGACCCTGCACACGAAATCCCGATCATCGAGCTATACATGCATGACATTCTTGGTGGCGGCAGCCCTACCGCTAGGCCCATCACCGGCCTACTTGGCAACATCTACAGCGGCCAAGTACCCTTCGCTAGGCCAGTTGGATTCCTACCCCCAAAAGACGGAGTAGCTATTCCCAATGCCAATGGCGCCATTCCAACAGTCAATGCCAATGGCATTCCCCTTGGAACCGGCTTATTGGGTACAAATTTTGCAGGAAATGTCAATAATAATGGTGCAAGTGTCACAACCCAGTTGGGACCGGATGGATTAGGCCTAGGATTTGGAACAATTACTGTCATTGATGATTTATTGACCTTGGCTCCAGAATTGGGCTCACAAGCAATTGGGAAAGCTCAGGGAGTTTATGTGGCGAGCTCTGCAGATGGGAGGACTCAAATGATGACATTTACTGCAATGATTGAAGGAGGGGAATATGGAGATAGTCTTAATTTCTTTGGTGTGTACAGGATTGGGAGCACAATGTCGCGTTTGTCAGTGACTGGAGGGACTGGAAAGTTTAAGAATGCTTGTGGGTTTGCCGAGGTTCGATCGCTAATACCAGCTGGTCAGCATGTTAGTGATGGTGTAGAGACATTGTTGAGGATTACTATCCATCTTGCCTACTGAGATTGTTAGTGTTGCTAAGAAATGTTTGTGGGTGTGTTTGTTTGACAAGCGAAATGTCTGCTTGGTTATAGTTTTTGTGTCAACGTAACAGTGAATGAATTTAAAAATTATTGTGACGAAAGATTATTGTATGACATTAAAATGAAGCATCATGCCACCTAATATGTGGCAGGGTAGCTTTGTATTGTCTATCCTAATACAAGCTCTGTTTCTATATTGGTCCTTAATATTTGTAAACTTTATAAATGGTCTATAGTAATACAAGTTTTGTTTTTATATTGGTCCTTATATTTGTAAATTTTACACGTAAGATTTTTTTGTAAGACGTAAAGAGTAATATTTTTATCAAATTATTTAGAATTGAGTTTATTGCATAAATACAAGTAAAATGTCATTTCACCAAGCTTTAGCAAACAATAACTTCAACTAATTGAACTCAAAATGTGATGGTGAATTTGAAAATGGAGCATGAATGAATTAAGGAATACAAGTTGGGCTTTTTTGGGCAGGCACATCAAAGCAAGTAATTACAGAGTCTACATTGTTAGCTTAAGAATAAGATGTATGGACTTGACATGTAACTGACCTAACTCAGACTAGACTTTTCTCCAAATTCTGATGCAAATGGGTTTACATAAAACAAATAGAAAAATAGTGTACACACTATTCTTTATTTACATTACATTAAAAGCAATATAGCCACTTTATCAATACTTTCCTTCATCATAAAGCAAAGTACACATGTATGCAGTCCAGATGAAAAAAGAAAAGCATACACAGAAACTAGAGCAGCCCATTTACCAAATGTATCTACTCTTACAAATAAACGATTGAAACTTGATAATTGTGATTCATATTTTTACCATCTAGATTCCTATTTACTTTTCAGAATACACAATAAACTCGATATAAAGAAAACATATTTACCATTTACTGTTATACATACAGTTATTGGTTGAAATGTCAGTTGCTTTACCTTTTAAATTTTAAGATGAAATGAAAATCTAACCTCCAAAATATAGTACATTAATAACACAATAAAAATTTGATAAAAAGTGGCATTTTTCATATTTTCAAAAGTATATTTCTATTTAATCGTAATAATTTATCATAAATATTTGTATAAAAAAATCTTGTCAATCATTATTATATTTTATCAATAACTCTACCATAAAATGGACTTATTACTTTCTTACCCCCACCACCACCTCAATATTTCAAAGAGAATGGAACAAATTCCACAAAACAAACTAAAATAATATGACGGGAATTACACGGTTGTTGTTGTTGTTGTTGCATTGCCCGTGAAACTCGTGACACATTAGTTTTTCTTTTATATATTCATATTCATACACCAATAATCTGGATTAGATAAATGATATTAATACAGTGATTCACTTTACAGTCAGATTATTACTAGAAAAAACCAAAAAAAAATCCAACACTTGAATCGGAAAATAATGCACCACCAAGCTCAACCACCCATCACCGCCGCCGCTAAAGACACCAGAACCACCGGACGCTACCTCTTAGCCATCGCCATTTTCTCTCTCCTCTTCATCCTCTACCTCTCTGCATCCCCTTCTTCACCTTCACCGCCCACTATCCCCTCCGACCCATTTCTCTTCCCCAACCGCCAAACTCTCCGCCCCCACCCCCGCCTCCTCTTTCTCAACCACCGTGATTCGGACAACTCAGCTCCGCCGCCCCCTCCCTCAATTGCCTACCTCATAACTGGATCCGCCGGTGACTCGGGTCGAATCCTCCGCCTCTTGTTTGCCGTTTATCACCCTAGAAACCAGTACCTCCTCCACCTCGATCTCTCCGCTCCACAGGCTGACCGTGAATTTTTAGCCCTCACTGTCCAATCAATTCGCGTTTTTAATGCTGCCCGGAATGTTGATGTAATTGGAAGAGCTGATTTTACCTACCCACAAGGCTCCTCTTCCATTTCCTCCACTTTACATGGTGCTTCTGTACTTCTTCGGCTTTCGGCTAATTGGGACTGGTTCATCAATCTTTCTGCTGCTGATTACCCACTTGTCACTCAAGATGGTATTTTTTTCAAAAAATTTATGTGTGTTTTTGGATTTATTTTTGAAGATTTTGGTAGTTATTTTTATTAAAGGTAGTTGATTTTGATGATTCTTGATTGTGCATTTAAGTAGTGATGTGGGTATTTCATGTTTTGATTATTGGAAATTTTGGTACAAATTTTGTTTATTCTTTGATTGTGCACTCATTTGACATGTGGATTACTGTGACATTATGTGTGGTTTAGGTCTATTGTTAGTTTTGTTTATTTTTTGTTATGAATTTATCTTCGTGATGTGGGTATTTATGGCAGGGTTCCATATGAATTTCAGTAAGTTTCTTTATTGTGCATTAACTAACTGATTTGAGTTTGTGGGGTTTCAGATCTTCTTCACATTTTGTCATATATGCCTAAAGATATGAATTTTGTGAATCACACGAGCTACATTGGCTGGAGAGAGTATGACAAAAATACTTTTCCTTTTATCATTGTTTTGTTATAGGATAAAAGTGGTGGGGTTATACTGTTATGGAGTTTAATTATGATTTTCGTGGTGTGGTGTTGCAGATCTCGGAGGTTGAAACCGATAATTGTTGATCCTGGGCTCTATCTTTCGCAAGAAAATGCAATGTTTTATGCTACTCAGAAGCGCGAGTTGCCAGATGCTTACCGGTTGTTCACAGGTATGCTCAAAGTATTAGTATACTTGCATTTTAACTCTTAGTAGTAGTAAAAAAACTTTTTCAACACAAGGGTGAATGCTGAATAGTGAACTCCATCTGCTGTCATGAGTTGCCGAATGCAGGTTCAGCAGCTGGTATATTTAGTCGCAAGTTAATTGAGTTTTGCATCCTCGGTACAGAAAACTTTGCCAGGACTCTGCTTATGTACTTGTCTAATACTCCCTCAGCCCAATCTGTGTACTTCCCAACTCTCATATGTAATTCTAAGCAATTCAATAGAACAATTATCAACCACAATTTGCAGTATTCTGCCTATGACACTAGACAGGAACCCCGCCCTCTGAATTCCAGTGATTTCGTTGACCTCGTCCATAGTGGAGCTGCATTTGCCTATCCATTTCTCACAGATGACCCAGTTCTTGACCGCATTGACCAGGAAATTCTTGGCCGCAATCCAGGAAAACCGACACCTGGCGGTTGGTGTTTAGGTGAGTCTGGAAATGACACGTGTATTGAATGGGGCGATGCTGAGGTTTTAAGACCAGGTCCAGGAGCAAGAAAACTCGAGAAAGGCATTGTTGAACTATTGTCAAATGGGACATTTCAGTCTCATCAATGTGTATCTGAATGATCTCCCACAAGAACCACAAGAGTAGATAGATTATGAAAGAGAAGGAAAGAGGACTGATCTGTGAGGAAGTTGCTCTTCAACTTCGGCATATTGAAAATTTTTGATACTCAGTGGCTTTGTTTAGCTCATTCTTTGTAAAACTGTTATTTGGAGTTGTAAATTTTAGCTAACTGAAGCCGAGAATTGTTGTATACTGACGATCAAATTTAATCGGTTCAAGGCAGTAGAAAGATAATCTTGCCCCTACTCTTCACAGATGCTATGTTCATGATATTATTCATCATAATAGGAGACTGTTTGATGCCTCATCAGAATTGTGCATCTCATAATTGGTATTTCATCAGTCTGTTTGATTCCATTGTCTACAAATATATCAATCAAAAAGTAAACTCAATATGACCTTACCATTACTTTCTTTTCTTATTCAGCTGTTTACTTTTCCTGGTCAAGTACCTGGCATTACTACTATTCTTTTTTTGAACAATACCTAGTATTACTTTTCATTATGCTAACAAGATATATGAAGATGTAAAACACCAAAAAATCATAACTTAGTCTTTAGTAAGTAAAAGCGAAAACTTGGGGCAGTCTGGAATCCTGGATTATTAGTAAAATTGTACATTAACAAGTCACCTTCTACCAATACTAATGGATGAGGTTCCATAATACAAAATCCCTTGTGTTAATCCCTTGTATTAGTTCTAATAATACAGGTACAGAAACTTGCAAGGGATCTGGTTTTACGCCTATAAAAAATGAATTGTATATCCGATCCACTGGGAAAGCACATGCACTCCTCCTTTACATGTTTCTCTACTCTCTGCGGTCCACAGGTTGCATTTTGGTTTGCACAGGTTCTTCCTATCCTTTATATTGATTGATGCTACTATACTAAAAAACTCCCAAAAATGTGGCTACTGCAAAAACTAAAAACAAAGCTCCACCCAAGTAGCCAACCTGATTCCAGATAAAAAGGGAGAAACACAAAAATCAGAACAAGTTTCAGAAGTTCACTTTTCGAAAGAAAAACGGGTATCAGAACTAAGATGGCTCCTACAAATTTTTCAGAAATGTAGTTGGCAAGAAATGCTCCTCCAACTATTGCAATTGATGTTGCAAGCAGGTGTCCAGCAATGGCTCCACTTGCCACACCCCACGGAGACTGTACAAGAAGAACAATGATTGAATTTTAGTATGGATGATATTTCTGAAACATCAAATTAAGGATTACTTATACCAATTCTTCGGGAACTCTACCTGAGCAGCACCAAGAGCAATTGTTGCAAGCATTGAACGGTCTCCCCATTCCTGCAAATAAATAGACGAAAAGAGTGCTTCAGGACATAAAATTTCTTGAGAACATAATATATCCAAATGAAGTTGAAACTTCTATTATCATACCCATCCTATGCCCAGCCAAGAGGGGGGAAAAAACCTCCTTTTCAGCAGTGTGCCCTTTGTGGCACAAAGTGGAACTAGTGCACTTTACCATCTAAAGCTAAAAATTTAATGCCCAAAAAATACCTTCATTTCCTCGGAAGAAGGGAAATCAATCTCCATATTGTGATGTGTAGCCAATTCTTGGAAGTTTTAACAATTTTGGAGTACAAAAGCCAAAAACAATAAAATAATAGACATCTACCAAACAGAGCCATATATTTGTAGATAAGTCAAGATGCTTACAGCGAAAAACACGAGGCTAAACGACTTCCATAAAATTTCAAGTGGATTTGAGAGTCGTTTTGACGCCTGAAGGAAGAAAAACCATTAAGCAATATGAAGAAAGGGCGAACTATCATAATACTACCTCCATTTGAAAATGAGATTCATATTATTTTGTTGATTTTTTGTTTTTGGAAAATTAAGTTTGCATTTGACACACTTAGACATAATATTTCTCAATAGTTTTCTCTTGATAATAAAATTTACACATTGAAATATAATATTGAGAAAAAAACATTTAATAACAATAACGTCCAAGTGTAACCAATGCAAACCTGAATATATGTTGGGGGGGAAGCAACAAAATAGGACTCATTTTTAGACGGATGAGTATATGAAAACAGAAGCATGTTTGAAAGAGTGCTACTACATAAGAATATAACCTTTTCCTTCACAAGCTCCTCAGCTTCAACAAATTCATCAAGATTTGCGGTGTTCTTCTCACCATCTTTTACTGCATTTGACGGAAGTTCCCATGCATCTTTGATTGATTTGAGGCCAAAAAACATCAAGAGAGTCACCGCTGCATATTCTCCAACTGGTAATGCTGTTTATAAGACAACGGCATCAGTTCATTATCAGATATTGTTCAATAAATTGACTTCTTGTTTTTTGATACATACTACTCTTATGGTATATGAAGCAAATTATAGGCCATTTAACAACCAGAGAAAGTGCCTAAGAACAACTCAATTTGTGATGTAACCTAGAGAATTTAATTCAGGGAAAAGGTAGAGATGTTTAGGACCCAGTCAGTCAATCAATCCAGTTCACATAAGTAAATGAACGAACAACTATATTGCAATTAACTCTGCTTTACCATAATGATCTGGAACTACACTTTAGTACATACATCTAATACATGAATGTATATACATATCTTTAAACTACCAGTTGAGCATGCTACAGCTTGTAGGCATAATTATACACATAAGGAATCTAGATGGGTAGCAAACACGTAGTATAAAAAATTTTGTGTCCATTTACATGCATATTGAAGGATTCTCTGGATTATTCATCTTATAGTATCTTTCAGTAGAAGTATTCTTTTCTTCATAGGGTCCTTTCATTGCCGAGTTGTTTGGAAATTATGTGCTCGACAGAAAGTGTTTCTGAGAAATTATAACTACACCACAATATTGTTTAATAGCCTATACTCTTATAGCCAAAACAATAATAAAAAAAATAGCAGAATAACACTGTGATAGCTCACATGCCAACATTCCCACTACATTTTCAACTATAAAAGCAAATAGTGTGAGACACAGAGATGCAGGAACTACAACTTACTCGTTTGAAATTGAGCAGGTACTGAATGAAATATCCGTCCGATTATGACTGACAAAACCGTCATAAGTGATAAAGCACCCATTGATCCTAGAAGAACCTGATCATTAATAAATAGCAAGTATAAATGAATAAATGTGTAGGTTAAGCAACATTTAACAACATATTAACTTAAGTAACATCAATTCAAACTATACATTTTGAAACAACATTTCAAGCTTCTTCTTTTTTTTCTGAATCATTTCAAGCTTAAGAGACATCATTTCGAAACTACCATCGTATCTTGTTATATATATATATATATATATAGAGAGAGAGAGAGAGGCATACTTCCTCCAATCCAATTCTGTAATTTTTTTCCTAGTAGGGATGTCCCAGAATAAGCTTCTATTTTAAAAGCTACCAAATCCTTTTGGAATTGGATTATTTCATTTTACTAAAAACAAAGAGAGTGCCATAGTCATATTTCAATAAATACTTCTCACGAGGAGAAAGCGTTATGAGGCAAATGGAGGCCCTAATTTGGAGGAAGGGAAGGGAACGTTCTTCCTTCCAATTTTTTTGGAAAGAAGAACTTTCCCTTCCCCCCAAATCAAAACTCACAAACAGGCCTTTAAATTCTTAATACAGAAACATTTCATAATGATGTCCTTTTGAGAGTTATGTAAAATGATAAGGTCGGTTCAAAATGATTTAATAGTATCACCTGCACATGAGCCAAAATACATCAGAAGTGGAAAATTGCCATCCCTAGAACTATAAGAAATTTTGCCAGTAGTATTAAATATATAGAGAGATGTGCTGCAAGTAGTGGGAGAGAGATTATACCAGTCCTTTCTCATATTGCATGGCTAAGAGTGCAGCGATGAAGAATGTCTGATCAAATAGGAAAGAAGAAAAATATCACAAGTTACATCACATTCAGATTCAAGAATAAAACTCACCATTTAACAACAACAACAAAAAGACACAGAATAAAACTCACTACTTGGTCAAAAAAATAGATGGTAATGTAAAAACCATTAAAACAAAATGAGTCATTAACAGGATCTCAGCAAGCGCAAAATGGTATTCACACACAAAAGCCACATTATTTTTGAAAATCGTTGATACATTCAAATAAATGCAACTGAAGCCAATCGAGCTACGCAACTCTTGAGATCAGGTACGCAGCCCTTGCAGTTTCACCTGTATGTGCTACAGAACATGAAGTGGAGAGTCAAGGCCTGAAATATTTCAATTTTTCATAGTTTCAGTGGTTTGAATAAAGATCCTAAGTAAAAGTTAAATGTTAAAAGGCTCTTGTTACTCTAACCTAGAGGTCTAGCTTTGGGAGAAGATAAGGCTCGAAACATGAACAGACAAATGAATAAGAGAACTTTGTCAAGAGTAAAAACTAGGTCCTCAGATGCTACAAATCGCAGGTCTACTTTCAGACACATTAGGCTCAACAGAAAAGGGAGATTAAACTTCCTCCACGGTTCAATTAAGTGAAGGAAAAAAAAAACAGGAACAAGCAAGCATGAGTTCCATTTAGATTTGAGTCCCTACACAGTTATACGTTTGTGTTTATTTACAGTGGTGCATGCATATTGATGGATATGACAAGACACCGATGCATTTAATAAATCTTCAAGTTATTGTCTTCTTTATTATGTGCCCGCTTGACACACTACCCTTCCTAAGGCAAACTTCCCTTGTTGACAAAAAGCTTTTTCTGACTTTACAGTGGCCAATGGCAAGCCTTAACCAAACCATATTTGGAGAAAAGTACTGGTTTTTTTATCCTGTTAGAAAGAGACACTTGAACTTACATTTCATATATTTTGATTACTTAGAAAGCTTACAAGGTTACCTACTTATACAATTGGAAGAAATAATTAAGACAAAACATGTTCCTTAATATAAGGAAACATGCAAGCTAATACAAGGAAGAAAACATGGAGTGGGAAACATGGAATAAAACATAAGGAAGAATATAGGGAAAAGGTGGAGGAATATTGGAATAAAGTGAAGAAAAATATTCTCCATTATTATTTCCAACACTCCCCCTCAAGCTGATAAATAGAAATCTCCTATTTCTCAGCTTGGAAAACGATCGGCAATTGGACAAAACTCCGTTTGTGAATAGCAATTCCGGCAGTTAACAGTACTCCGTCTATGAATAGCAATTCCGGCAGTGAACAGTACTCCGTCTATGAATAGCAATTCTGGTAGTGACTAGTAACTCCGTCTATGAATAGCAATTCCGGCAGTTTGGACAATACCTGTAAAAACCTCCATCTCCTTACCAGCACCAATCGTCATCTTCGTGAGACGATCCTTTACTGTAATAAACTTGGGATGGTTGTGGTGTGTTTGAGTTTACCCCAATTGCAAAAGGGATTTCTTGTTGAAAAATCATCACTGGAGTAGAATCTGAAGTTTCTAATTTTTGCCCATTTTTTTTTTTTTAAAGAACTGTGGGTAAGTTTCAGAAAAAACAGGTTGTGGGGTACAAACTGTAATAGGCAGTTTCAGAAAACTGCATAGATGGTGCCGGAAAAGTTGCCGGAAAAGTCGCCGGAAAAGTTACCGGAAAAGTTGCCGGAAAAGTCGCCGGAAATATGCAGTTTAAAAAACTGCACAAGTGACTGTTGGAAAAAGTCGTCGAAAAAAGTTGCCGGAAAAAGTTGTCGGAAAAGTCACCGGGAAAAGTCGCCGGAAAAAGTCGCCGGAAAAGGTCGCCGGAAAAGATCAGGCTTTGATACCATGTTAGAAAGAGACACTTGAACTTACATTTCATATATTTTGATTACTTAGAAAGCTTACAAGGTTACCTACTTATACAATTGGAAGAAATAATTAAGACAAAACATGTTCCTTAATATAAGGAAACATGCAAGCTAATACAAGGAAGAAAACATGGAGTGGGAAACATGGAATAAAACATAAGGAAGAATATAGGGAAAAGGTGGAGGAATATTGGAATAAAGTGAAGAAAAATATTCTCCATTATTATTTCCAACATATCCCTTTTCCTTGGATCTGCTTCATCGAATCCAGCAATGGGAGCTTTTTTCTCAAGTAGCTCTACTTTGAGATAATCTTATCTAGGGCTTGCAAGTGAAATGCTAAGATCACTGCTCAAAATACTACATGTTGCATTTTCACAACTAGAATGTAAGCATGTCGTCAGCCTAAGATTTTATATCAAAAAGAAGGTAAGGAAGTATGCATATAAAAGTCACTACCAAAAGGTTGAAGTAAAATGTGAATCTAATTGATCAAGACAAAAATTGAAGCTAAAATTTGAGGAAACAGTTGCAAGTCATATGTAGGCACATAAACATACACATTAGTACATTACACAACAAGTCAAACAAGGATGCAACTAGTCCCACAGAACCTTAATTCAAATTCAAATGACCATGAGGTCCAACTTTGTAGATCATTACCTTGTCCCCAATTTCAGACACGAATATCAATGAGAATGCAGCAGTGAATCCTGACTTTGCTATTGCCGCTAAAAGAGATGAAGGTGCTCCTTTTGCAAAAGCAATCAGTGAAAATACTAAAGCACATCCAAATAGCACAATAGCTATAGAGACAGGGTAAGGAATTCGATTAGGAGGCTTCTCACTGTCATTCAGGAAGATAATATATATAAGTTTGGATTGGTTTAAGAAAACTCCAATCATGGTTCTTAGGCAGCAGAGTATATAACATATTAAATTCATTTAATGAAATGCCAAGATAGAACATGACAATTACAAAGAAAGACAGACAAGTTCAAGATGATTACGGATCTTTGTAGATTCAGACAAGTTTAGTTATGATCTTCCACTAGAATTTATTACCTTACGAGAACAACTGAACTAGTTTTGATGTAAATTCTTTCCCAAATTAAGGTTTTTGATGTTTATCTGCTTTGAACAAGTAATCCGAAGGAAGGACGAAGGTGTGCTATTATCTTGCTATTTTTTGTCAATCTCTTTCATTCCAAAGACAAGGAGGGACCAAGTGGATCAACAAGAAAAAGTATGTTGTCCAATATAGGAAGCAAGCTCACGGAGACGATTGCAATTGGATAAAGTTCGTTACAACTTGGAAGAGAATTATCAGTACTCCTCACTAGTATGTGAGGTCTTAAACAACTTGACTGGAGAACATGAAAGCATTATTAGATTATTGCATGTGGATGTCTGATACACTTACAAGTATGTGAACCATAAAGTTGCAATATCCAAATAGACCAAAATGAAAATCAGCTTAAATGTTCCAATATCAAAACTGTATTGCTAAAAACGTTGACATTTCAACCGAAATTCTTCAAAATGTCCATCTTCTAGCATAATAAATCAATAGAACACACTTACATCTCAGATGAGCTCCCATTGGATGGACTATTAACAAAGATCTTTTGGTTGTCATTTTCGTCCCTCCCTTCATAACCCCCTGATCCGATACCAGCATTGGATGCATGTGTTGTAACTGTGCTGCTCACCAAGTTCAACCTCAAGACTTCTCTACATCTTACTGAAATTGAGGAAAATTATCACTCAGCTTTGCTACATAACCACATGTACCAACAGACAAGAGAATCATTAAGACATCAAGAACGTGACCTAATTCAAATCATAGATTTTGAAAATGTTTCAAAGAAAGATACATATACACATTTTATATAACAAATTTTCTGGAAAGATCGTACCAGAAAGATGTTCATTTCAACTTCAGTTAAAAAAAAAAAAAGAACAAGTTGCCCAATCAGGTGGCTCCTGCCTCTTGGGATGGCGAGATGAATTTGAGATATAACAAATAAAGGTGCAAAACTAAATTGAACCAAGTTAATTTCTGTCTCGTAAAATTCGGAATTTGAAGTAACATACGAATGCGCGAAATGTGGAAGTGACACCTGCGAGAATAATGAACGAGAGTAACCCAATTAGCTGATTAGAGATAAGTGATATGTTAATCTCATGCTAAGAGATCCTTCTTAAGTGGAGGGGCTCTTCCTCACAATGACAATGTTTGAAGTCAGAGCCAGCGAGCTTGGGGATCCAATGTTCCAAGAAAGGTTTTGACATAACTCGCACTAATCAATAATTGCATAGTATCAGAGGTATAAAGCTCCTAAATAAAGAAACAGCGGGGGAACCTTGTCCCTGGACTCTTCCTTTCTAATACTCTCCTACTTCATGATGAACTTATTTATATTGTAGCACACATTTTCTAAAAGGAACAAAAAATTTCCAGATATCTGTTTGGCATAGCTTCCTGATCATCCAAAGCATTTCAGAAAAGTTATTCCTGCAAAGTAAATCCACCAAGCTTATCTGGTAGGCCTTCTTGCAATCTAAAAACTGTAATACCTCACAAAATGACATCAAGCATCACTTAATTTCTTAGATGGCCTCTTAACTGTGAAAAGGTCTTTCTGATAGTTGGAGACCCTTAAAAGCTCTCCAAAACCCTTAAGTTAACTAAAGTTATTGTTAGCATGATATACATTGTTGGATCCTCCATCTAATAGTTTAAGCTTTTAGATGAGTTGGTTACTTAACATGGTATCAAAGCCCTGGGTGTGCAAGGTCTTGGGTTCAAATCTTTCCGGCCGCACAATTGTCTTTATATTAATTTAATAGTGCAAATGCACTTATACATTGTTAGGCCCTCTATCTAATAGCTTAAGCTTTTAGATGAGTTGGTTACTTAACAGTTATATTAGGTCCAAAATTCAATTCCATTAATTTCACAATGCCACACCTTAAAACTTAACCCCTCTTCCCATTAAATCGGCACCAATTTGCAAAAGCCCATTAAGTTCTTATTTATCAATGGACTGCTCCATTTTGACAACACATTTACTTTGATTAACATGATTTAAGCCCATTCTACCCCCAAATTCTCTCATACCCAGGTAGCTCAATTTCAACAATACTCATTTAAATTCAACTAGAAACCCACCAAGAATTTAACCAATTATACAAAAATCTGAATCTCCACATATAAGTATCCATACAACAATCAAGATCCATTCAAATTATCCAAGAAAATTAAAAGAAAAAAATTAAGAGAACTTACATGAAGATGATGATAAGGGTGAAATTGTTCTTCTGGGTACAAAAGCAGAGCAAGGCAATGAATCAACCAAAGCCAACGAGGGAAATTTCCCTTTAGTAGAAAATACTACTGGTGACTGAAGAACCAACCCTCCTTGCATTTTTTTTAGCTATTTTTTTTTTGGGTCTGAAACTGGTGGTGCTACAAATTCATAATTTTTAACTAAATTTCAAGAACACGAATCTGATAGAACTGAAGGGACCAACTGAATGTGGATTTGCTGCTGCTGCAGCTGGCCAGTTGAAAAGATAGGAGGAGTTTAAAATTCTGATGAGGACTCTGATTCTCTTTTATCTTCTTGCTAAAATTTTCTGCGGAGGGTGGGGCTTTTGCAGGCTGCCACGTGCACTTGGGATGGGGGAGATAAATAATTCTGGTCAGGATGCAATCAATAGAATATACGACGTCGTCTGGGTTTCTCCTGTAGTCGCAGGCTGAGTTTTGTTTTCTTTTTCTTTTCTTTTTGGATAATATTAGGAATTTCAATTTTTTTGTCTAAAATGATTGACATTAAATAAGATAGAAAATATTTTATGACATAACTAATTACAAGAAATGTGATAACACATTATTTAAAACACTTTTTAAAACCAAAAATTAAAACCCTCACAATTTCTCATTTTAAAAACTCAAGAATAGAGTTGGTCACTACTTATTCTATATATTTATATATTCCCAATCGTGTACCTATGCTAGCATTATTTAAAAATTTTAACTTTCATTATACTAAATTTTTGTTGTTTTAAAAAAAATATACTAACTTTTTGAATTCCAAAAAAAAAAGAAAAGAATTGACTACATCCCAAACAATAGCAGAAATAGACTCTTTGTATTATTGGATTCTTATAGGAAACTCATACATTAATAAATATAAGCAAAAAGGAACAGAATTGTAAGAATTAAATAGTTAAAGGAACAGAATTGAAAATTTTGATACTTTAGGGCTAAACATCCAATCTTGTGGAACTTGGAGGAACAACTTTTGCGGTTAACCTATAAATAAATTAGCAAAACTGGTTGCTCTGGATTATAAAAACTGTTACTTATAATCTATAAATGTTATCTGATCTCAGAACGAAAATGTCAATCTCTGATGAGCATGATTTCAAGAAATTCTTGACATCGCCAGAATGTAGCTTTCATGACTATAGCTAGCCTAACTACTACCTATATTTCTTTGCTTTTGCCAACTTTTTCTTCTTCTTCTTCATAGCTTTTGGCACTTTAGTCTTTCGAGCCTCTCTTTTCTCTTCTTTAACTTTCTTCTTGTTTTCTTTCCTGGCCGCTTTTCTATCCACCGGTGCGTTTGTCTCATTTTCAGACGAAGAACCCTCTCCCTCTGAGTCGGTTAAACTATCTTCACCTTCATCTGTTTCATCCTCTGATTCAATTTCATGCGAGTTAGAATGCCCAGATGGAGCAGTGGGTGGCTCTGGGATAAGATCTCCTTCCTGCTGCAGCTGCTCCTTTGCTGGTGAAGGTTGAGCCTTAGCAAGATGCTTAAGCCCCGTGATAGTCTGGTAGTACATATCTCCAGTGTCCTTCCCACTAATAATTCGTTGTACATCCTCCTCGGCATGCTTCACATCATCTAGTGTTTTGGGAATATATGACTACAAAACACACAGAAAATTTGAACAAGTAATAATTTTGTTAAATTAAACAAATATAAATCTCATGCAAGACCCATCAGACTTTGAGATTTTTGCCCTGGAATAAAGAGATGCAATTCTTTGGGCGTCGCTTACTGATCAAATAGATTCACGTCAAAACATATCACAAGTTAAATATACGGTAACAAAGAACAAGTATAATACAGGACATAAAGTTTTACATATAATATTAATAAACATGATAATATAGTGTGGGTGTACAGATTACCTGCACAAACACAGAGTCTGCAATTTCATCCTCTGCAGAAATCACATCTCCCCTGGCCAAAATTTTTTGTTGAGCCTGCACATTTTTTATTTAAATCACTCCAATATTCAGGAAAACTGCATGACATAAAGACTTGGAAGTGAAAATATCTATATATGGCTCGTACCTTTTCCAAATAACTGTCCACAGAATCATCATTGATAGAAGGATCAACTATGAAATCAAACAATTCTCGAATTGTCATAACAGCTACACCATGTTTTTTGAAGAAGTCCTGCATGGCATCACTCCCTCAAATGAGCTATCATTATTAATTGCAAGTAACTATTTTATTTCCTTCTCTTATCTAATTCAAAACAAAACCATGAATCTTCATGGAAAAACTCACAGAAACATGAACACAATCCTCACGAAGGAAATCAAGGGCATGAGGGTGGTCGAGATCAACTGATTGTGATACATCAATAATATACAAGTGACCCTGGCAAAGAGGAGAAATAGATTTTTGTAATATTTTCCCAAATATGAAGTGCAATAAATAATGTATGAAGTGCAATAAGTGATGTAAATGATATAGAGGCTCACCTCATAGTGAAGTATGTTATATTCACTGAGATCTCCATGCACCAGCTTGCACTTCTGATATAATGTCCGCATTGTCATAATCATCTGATTACATATGCTAAAAGGTTATTGTAATATCAGTGGCATGGGTATCCATGCAAAACAAATTATAGTGTTAAGGTTGGATTTGCTTGGGTAGGGTTGTTTAAATCTCAAAATGCAAGTGCTTCATAAGAAAGCCTTTGCCTAAGTAACCAAATTTGTAAAAGATTCAAACACACCTCCATATAAGCTTCACGTAACTTGTCAAGAGATAAAGCAGCATCCTTAAGTCGAGGTGCAGCCCAACCTTCCTTGCCTGCAAAAAAAATGCTAAGAAACTTCAACTAATGAAGGTAAAGGAATTTCAAAACACCAAACTTCTAAATTGTCGCCTCACTGAACATTAAAATTAGTGTGATTGCACAGGTTCAGCTTAGGACTGCAAAACAGTACATATAAAACATCACCCAGTTGAAAAGCAATCTAATCTGGCAGTTAAGACAATCAAAGCTTTGAAATTCAAATAGCAAATTGGTTTTGATTTATTTTATCCAAAGAAATGTTATAAATTAGACTGGAATTGGGAATAAGAAGTCATGCAGAATGCGACTAAGAAATAGAAGTCAACCATTGTAAAGAACAATAACAAATAATAGAAAAGGATGTAAAGGAGGAAGAAGTTCAGAACTGGTTTATAACTTAATCTAACAGATTCAACCTTACAAACAGAAGAATAAAAACAGAGTACCTATAAACTCCATAACCAGAACATGAAGCCTCAAAAGAAGTGGAGTCGGGCACCTGATTCCAGCTGCCTTTAGCCTGCAATCAATCACAGCAACAACAGAAATAAAATCATATTACCTACCAAAAAAAATTTCATTACATTATTTAACTATCCCTTTGAAAGAATTAATAAGAACTCCACTAGCTCCAAGATATGCTTATTTGCTCAAAGTTTCAAACTACCCTGACACCTTTTTTAGTATTAGATAACTTCTACGTACACGGTGAGAGGATAAACTTTCTTCTACTCAGCATAGTTCGAATAATAATTTACTGTAAAAATTACAAGAATGATCGAATCCAGGAAATCTTTACTGAAATAATACTCATTTGAGGGCACTTTTTCCAGACAACCTACCACTGAGTCGTTTGTAACCTTCTTGAGGAGGTCAAGTATAGAACTCTTGGACAAGTGAGACACTTAAATCCACTCACATCTCATAATTTTTAGTTCTATAATAAGTTCTTGATGCCCCTTTCCATTATGCATATTCTCACAGATTATCTTCTTCTTCACCCAGTTCTTTTTTCTTTTCTTTTCCTTTTTTTTGGGGGGGGGGGGTGGTTGTGGGGGAGAACTTCTGCTGTAAGTTTCTTTAAATCTTTTCCCATTTCTCCAAAATGTCTAATTGTGCCGCCTGCTTTCCTTTTGGGCGTCTGCTGCCACCCTGATGACGGAATAAAGGCCACCAAAACCCTTAAGCAGTCTGGCTACTCTCAGAGTCCCTGTTTTCCCCTCTCTTCTTCCCCCGAAGTTTAAACTTTTTTTATAATATAGTCTCATGTGTATCTCTCTCTATGAGATATCATTTTCTGCCTCCAGAATAATTGGTTGGATTGTTGAGAACTAGATGCACAACTCATGATCAATTGGGTTGACAACGAAGAGAAATCAAGGACTTCATTGTTCTCCAATCATGAAATTGTCCAATATAACTGATAGACACAAGAACTATTGGCAATTAATAAAAAGAGGAACGGATAGGATGGCTTTGATATGCATATAAAAGTCAAATCACTTCCGGTTTTTTCCTTCTATTTTCAGATAAGTTTGTGGGTTCAAATTTCCAAAGATATATAAACCTACTTGTCAAATAAGCTCAAAAGCTAAAAAACAATAAGTTTTTCACAAGGATGTGAATAGTAGGACTCTGCTGAATCATTCTAAATGGTCTCCATTAGTGCAGTAGCAACAGACTCGCACCTAACGTGAAAATCACCAAATACATTGTAGCAATCACCAGATACACAGTAAAAGTACACTTATCGGAGAATATTTTACCATACCTCATAAGATTCCTCATTTCTTTTTCAGCCCATGTCTTAACCATTTTTCTGGGATTATGCCGGCAATATCCATGTCTGAAACGATAATCACCTTGTACATATCGATCTCTATCCCTGAATTTAGCAACAACATCAAGATGAGTTAGGTTGGCATTTACGAGGACAATATGAGAGGTTGTGCTTCATATGCGAGTTGGGAGATAAAGCAACAAAAATAAAACCAAATAACATGCAAACATGACTTTCGTTGAGCAAAAACATACTTACACATGCATTGAAAGAGATATACCACATGTAGCTAATTGTGCTAAATCTGTTTTACATCTTTGCTTTTCAGAAGGCAAGCAGGGAAACTAAAAGAAGTGTAGGGGCCCTAGCAGGCAATCATATCTAGAATCATATATATAGGTGCAAAATGTAAATGCATAGTAATCAAATGCTCCATATCTGTTTATCTGACAATTATTCATACCATGTGTTTCAGAACATATTTTACCTATCCCAAAAAAAAAGAGAAGATGGGGGGTGGGGGGAACTACTTCCAAATTTGGAAATTAAAAAACAACCAAGACAATTGCATCTCTTCATATTTTTTTTATTTTTTATGAGTAAGACAATTGCATCTCTTCATATTTTTAATTTTTTATGAGTCAGATAATTGCATCGCTGCATTCTCATACGATTCCTTGTATTACAATGACTTCACTAGAGTAGTAAAAACGTTCAATAGAAGATGTTACGGATCATCAAAATATTTAAATGCGTTGGCATTTACAAAATATCCAACTTGTATTCTGCAGCTACATTCACATCATTCTCATTGAAACAAGAAAGAGGATAGTTGGGCATACTTAAATACAAGAACGGAAGTTTTATACACTTTGATCGCCAATTCCTGACCATCAGATTTTGTAGCATGATAAACATTTGCCTGTTTCAGATCAAAAATATCGACATATAAGTAACGAGGATAAATACATGGTAGAAAACATAATTGTCATTGTCACATCAAATAAAAATTGTCAATGGAATTATTAAATTACAAAAGGAACACATATATACAGTGAACGATAGCAGGAAATTCAGATGCAGTAATGTATACATACTTCTTTCCCAGTTGAAATACAACCATTGATATCATGAAACACGCCTCTATTCAACATTTTGAATAAAACCATCCGAGTTCTAGGGTCAATTGCCTGAAAAAACAAGAGAAATTCAAAGTCTGAAATAAAATGTGTATTTCAATAGTGACATAAACTTGATAGTTGATACAACCTTCAAAAGCAAAAATTAGGTACAACTAACAATACTTGTTTGAATAATAAGTCATGCTAATAAATAATGCATGTGACCAGGTCCGCAGGTGTGCACATAAACTGAAAGAGAAAGAGACGGAAGCGCTCGTATGTTGAAGATAACTGATTTGTTAGTGAAAACGACATAGTTACCATGTTGTGATGCCTAGAGGTATGAATAAGTTACAACTCAATTCATGGTCAAGTAAATACATTAAGGGTTCAGAAATTCAGGATTTCGCTGTTGTAGATATGAGTTTTGTGAAACTAAATAGTTTAGATGTTTCCAGGAATTTTACAGGGTATTCACTAATATTGCCAAAAATAACAGGGGGAAAAACATTAAACTGATGAATGGGTTAATCCAGGGGGGACTTATAAAAAGTACTCACTCCGTCCCAAATTAATTGCTTTTCTAGAACTTTTTTAAGTCAAATTGATTATTTTTAAAATTAATAATTAAGCATATATAAATATATTTCTAAAATTATAAAAATTGAAATTAGTAATAAATTGTATATACTTTCTTTTGGTTATAATATCTTCACCTATATGTTAGCAAAAATAGTAAACAGATTAGTTTTAAAAATAGTCAATTTGATTTTAAAAAGTCCTAGAAATGCAATTAATTTGGGACGGAGGGAATATAAGAAAATAAGATATGGTGAGGAGGAGATTGAGGCTTTGAGGTTTATTGGGCTAAGGTATGTACTAAGTAAAAGGAACAATTTGCAAAAGGAGTACATCTCTTGTTGAAAACAACCCCCCTATGTGGTGATTTGGTTCAATTGATATTGAACTAAAGCTAAATTTAGGGCTCTAAATCATGTTCAGTTTAGCAGAGTCAAGTCAAGTTCTAGTTTGCCAATTCGAACTCGAGTAGTATTTAAAACAAGTTGAACTTACCTGAATCTGAGTCACTCGATTCAAGTTGTCCAAACTCGGCTCGTATATTCGATAATTGAGTCTCACGCCAATCTCAACAACTTCAATTTTATCAAAAATCTAACATGTTTTAATATAAAAGCCAACAATGACTTACTAAATTGCTATAATTTTTTTTTTAACTTGTATATACATTTGTTCTTCAAATAATATTTTTGATACGTATTTGGTTTTCATTTTTCAAATAATTAATAGTTGTACAAATCATATACTCCTTCCGACCGTCCAGACATGAGAGTCTACTTTGTACTTTGACCACTTGGACATAATATTTTTGAATAATTTTTCTCAAATAAATTTTAGTCTTTAAAGTTAGATATTGGAAGAAAATCATATAATAATTATGTTAACAAATGTCCTATACAAGCCTTATATTGAAAGTAAAAATGATAAATAAAAAGTCAACAAGAGAAATATGACGCTCTTTTCCGGGCAGAGGGAGTATTATAAATATATTTATCATTTCATATATAAATTGTGCCTAGTGGAACATTAAACAAATCAAGCTCAAGCTGCCTCTAGAGTACTCACGTTGGCTCCCTCTATACTCAAGCTCAACACTTTTACTGAATCGAACATAAAATCAAGCTTGAACTGAACTTATTTACCTCATGAGAAAGGCATGTCAATATCTGGTCAAGTCCATTTGGGCTTGTCATAGTATAATTTCATTCAAATCCCTAGCTAGATTCAAACATAACTGGAAATCTCTTTCCTTACTATGGAACCAAACAAGGTTTCTGGATTTCATGGTCACAAAATCCAAATTCCATTCCATTTTTCATACCAAATGCATCCTAGCAGGACTACTTTAGCAAACAACTTGTGAGCATAGTAAATACCGACTACATCCAAGAATTATAAATGCATCTAAACTCCAACAAAACTAGATACTGAAAAATGAAACACAACAAATGTCAATGTTTATACATATGCATTTGTGTACATATAAATAAATGTTTTTACGTTTTATAATAGGAGAGAGATAGTATTTTTTGTATACATGAATATGTGAGACATGCGGATTTTTTTCTTTCCTTTTCGAGTTTCGACAGATAATAAGTTGAGATAGTTAAAAAAGTTAAGCACTGTTAAGCCTATAACATAATGTTCACCTGCTCAACAGTTGCACGATCCGCTTTCTCACTAGTTTTAGTTTTACCAATGGCCATCTCTCGAACACTTCCACGAATTGCAGTTGTCACAGAATTTGACATGCCAACATTAAATCTTCCCTCCCACTCCTGCGCCAATCAATATGATTTATTAGAAGTCAAATGCAAAAAACTCCATCGCAAAGTGATATTATAACAACAATACCCCAAAAATAGTTTATTTCTTCTTACAGCAAATCCCAACCAAGCAGACCATATATAGTTCATAATGCTATATTGCATTGGAACAAACAAAATTATAAGATCAAACCATTTATAATATAAACTAATCCAACTGTTTCACCATACAAAGCATTTAAGTTTAATATACCATTAAGCATCAGAGCTCAAATCAACACTAAACTAACCCAAAGTTTAAGTAACAATCCAAAGCTCAACTAAATTCCACATCAAAACATCCATTTATTTGACAAGAAAAACAACCAACAAATAAATAAAAAACAAAACTTGAATTGCAATCCTTAAGTATCAAATAATTCATTAGGAACCCTAAAAGGATTTCCCAGGTAGCATAAAATGAGAAGCAGTAATACTAATATACCTCCAAAGGTGAAGCCCTGATGTGATTGGAATACTTCTGGTTGCGATTCGAGAGAGGCTGAAGAGAAGAGGCATTTGGGCGAGAGTGAAGGCCTCCATGAGCATTTGGACGCCTTGACTGGGGAGTAAAACCTCTATCTATAGCTTCTTCATCATCTTTGGAATCCAAATAATCCAAAGCATCTCCAATTTCAGAATCCGACGACCAAAAAACCTCCTCCTCTCCCTCTTCTTCTTCTATTTCTTTTTCTTCAACTTCTACCACTACCGCAGGTTTCTCTACATCTATTGACATTCCTGTATTACTGTCACAATAATCTCTCGATCGATAAAGCTTCCTGAATATTGTTATTCCCGTTTCTGGATGTGAAATTAGAAGTAGAAATAAGTTACTGGTTTTAGGGTTTTAGGGTTTTAGAATGCAAAAACGACAGTTCACCGGAACTGGAGAAGGGAAGGAGGTATCCCTAGAAAATACTTTCCCTCCTTTTCTTTTTTTTTTTTATGAAAAATAATTTATATATCAATAAATATTTGATTAAATTAAATTTTTTAAAATAAAATAAATTAAAATGGAATAATTCTTAATTATAATGTATAACAAGACTTTTTTATTAAGTCCATTCTAAAATTAGAATAACATTTTTTTGTAATTTATTTTAAACTTATTTTCTTCATTTATTTAAACTATAAATTACTCCTACATAAAAAATTTAATATACAACAACTTAATATTTAAATAAATTTAATATTATCATGTTATTATTATTATATTTTTAGTTAATGTACCGCTCCATTTTAACTTTTAACTATATTTACTGAACAAATCTCTCAGTTTTTTAATCTTAATTCTTAACCATTAGGTTAAAACATCATCATCGTGATAAGTTTGAATTAGTGAATTTAATGGCAGTGAAATTTCTTGACAACATTTTCTGGTGTTGTGTGATTAATTTTATTTCGTCCAGACTCAAAAAGTAATTTTAAGAAAAAAAATTTAAGTCCTCATTTCTGAAATTGAAGAGGAATAAAGCAACTGAGTAAACCTGAAAATAAATAAATAAATAATTGTATTGGGTCAGATTATTACTTATTGGCTATATATGTTTTCAATTTACCTCAAACAGCTTAAAATAAATAGTCCAAAATCAATTTTGGCTAAAAAGAAGCAATTGGTAGGAGGAAAGACAACAAACAGTTCTGATGAAGATGGTGGATAACTGAAGATTGTGTTCTAAACCAGTTCTGATTCTTATTAATGGGGAAAAAATAATATGCAAATAATATTTTATTGTTATCATGAAATGTTTATTATGCTTATTTTTTTTCATTTTTATAAGGGGTTTTAAATTTTTGTCATAAATAATGTGATGGTGAACAAGACGAATGATATTTTATGATATAATCAATCACATAAAATATACTTAATTAATGTAATGATGTCACGGAAATAGAAGGATGAACATACTAATAAGTAATAAGATCGTATACTAATAAGATCGTAGGCCTTTATGATTTATAGTTGGCATAAAATTTACTTAACTTATATCAAAGAGAGAATGATATATTTTGTCAAAATTTCATTCTCTTTTTATTTTTTATTTTTTGTCTACTAACTTATGCGTGCAGTATTTAATGTGTTTGAAATTTTAAATATATTAAGAATTTTATTCGTTTGCAATTAATTTATTCTAAATTCTATTCATTTAACTTGTAAACACAACGTTTGAAATTTAAACGCATTGCGTTCTTTTTTAATACAGCGATTAAATGGTCGGGGATTAAATACTCAGCGTTACCACTGCAAAATTTCTTTTCACACTTTGTTGGGGTGGCATGTGATAAAATTGAAGAAATATGGATTGCGCAATAAGATTTTATCAAAGGCAAGTGGTTCAAGATTTAGGGTATCACCAGAAAATGTTGAGCATTAACTAAATTTTATTTCTTGTTATTTTTTTATTTTTGGCAATTTTTTGAAGAACAATCAAGGTTTAGTGATTGAGGAAAGATTTTACACTTTTTGCAAATCTATATATTTTTTTTCTTTGGTCCGCAAAGCACTACATGCAGCATAACTGATAGTATATAAGCTTTATGATGATGTTAATTAATTAACAAAATAAAAGGGGAAAAAAACCCACATAATAATAAAAATACTCAATTATTTGTAATTTGCTTCAACAATCATTAAACTCCAATAAAATACATGAAAAGGAAAATGAAAAAATACATTCAATAAATAGAATTAATAAGCATTTTATGGTCAGATTTCAGCTTTGAAGGACCAAAAGAAATAATTAATTAAATAAAAGAATAATAACCCAAAAGTTGGGTTTCCTCAAGAAATAAAATTCACAAATTTGACAAGAATGAAAATGGTTCATTCTATTCTAATGGAATAATCAAACACAATTTTTTTTCATTTTACATAAATAAATTATTTCATTTTTATCTTGATTCCTGCAATTCAAACGTAGCATTAACATGCAACCACAAAAACTCTAGGCTTTTAAAAATGGCACAATGGGCCTGCCAGAATACAAATAATACCAGTATCAGACCAGTAACATTTTTCAAGCTGAAGAAATATTATTATTAGTATATGCTTCTCACACTTTGGTACATATATTTTTGCTATAGAGATTAATTCAATGGCTTTGTTTAAGTGTAGGAGATGACTCTTGAATGGATATATTCAAATTTTAGAGGTGACATCCACTCAAAAATATTAATACCATATAAACTAATTTTAATTTAGATTTTTTGACTTCTCAAAGTGATCTCATACCAACATTATAAAATCCGACTCAATATTTTTTTAAATTCTAGATATGGCGTGACATTTTAAAGTGATCACGAAATATTTTCAACTTGTTATCTCTAAGAGGTCGTGGTATGATAAGTGTCACAATAATATTATAGTTTAAATTTCAAGCGAATACTTCATAGTCAATGATATTTCTTTAATTTCTTATAAAAATATATCGACTCAATATCTCTTATTATTAAAGCCTAAGACTTCTTGTAACTATTTTTCTTATGTAATTAAATCACATCCCTTATCTTAAAAAGAATTTAACTTTTTTTTAATTAATTTTATGCAACAGTTAGTGACTCAATTAAGATTGAATATAATTTTCTACACTCCTTTTTTCACACAACTTTCTTCTCTCTTTTCCTAATTTTTCTCTCACTCTTAATTTACAGTTTAATATTTTATTTTTTTGCAATTTATTTCTCACGTGCAGAGTGCGTGCATGTGTGGAAGCTAGTGTAAATAAAATGAATACACACAATAAAAACTCACAAAAATTAAAAATATTTATATCATGTTATATTTGACTAAGTGTCACAACACACTTTTTCTGAATCTGTAACTCATAAGATTAAGAATATTTTGAGTCGACAAATATATCATGACTCACTTTTTCAAATTTATTACGTCAATGAACCGATTGTACATGTAACCTATCTGTTTATCGACTCAGTATAAATAACAATGAATACCCACGATAAAAACACATAAAAATTTAAAATATTTATATCGTTCCACATTTGACTACGTGTCACGACACACTTTTTCTAATTATGTGACTCACAAGATTAAGAATATTTTGAGGCTACTAATATATCACGACTCACTTTTTTTAATTTATTACGTCAATGAACTGATTGTATACGTAGCCCATTTTTTATCAACTCAATACAAATAAAGTAAATACACGCGATAAAAATTCGTTAAAATTAAAAATATTTATATCGTGCTCCGTTGACTATGTGTCATAACACATTTTATTTTGAATTTTGTGACTCACAAAATAAAGAATACTTATTTTGAGTTGACAAATATATCACGACTCACTTTTTTTAATTTATTACGTCAATAAATCAATTATATACGTAATCTATTTTTCGTATTATGATGTATTTCTGATGAGGAGAGCCATGTGGCAGTATTTAAATGGAGGGACACCTAGTGACGCAATCCCCTGTTTATAAACTAACACCACTTGGGTATGAAGCCAAATTGAAATTTTGGTTCTACGCGTTATTTTTCTCATTGATTATCGGTTAAGTTTGGTCTCATTGTAATAATTAATTTAATGTAGTTTGACTTTGACTACAATGGCAACCGACTATTTTAGATCTCTATGCGTTGACCCTGGCTTTATCTGTCACCCATTTGTTTAAATTTTAGCTACCCCGATGACAGTTTTAGCCCCATTTTTAACCTTGATGGATATCAAGCGTAAGGGTAAAGACGTCTACGTGTTAGTTTCTTCAACCTTCACCAAAGGCTACTAAATGCTCTTCTTCAATTCATATGACGAACTTTTGATGATCAAATGTCAACATTTTATGACCAATTTATGATGATATAAGTGTTGAAATTTTTTTTAGCCGAATTTACGATGATATAAAGTATCATTAATATTATCTCTAAGAGTTGGTTCAGCGATAAGTTCAACAAATGACGTGGGTATGTGACTCTTAAGAGATGAGCATCTAAGATTACTCTTCTCTGTTGTCAGGCAGTTTACTCCGATAATTTTTTTTTAAAACTAAAAAAAGTGCTAAAAGTGTTACTATGAAAAATGAAGGAAGTTGGTGAATTCATTGTAAAAAATATTTTTTGTACTAATTAGTACTACTTTTCACCTACTTTAAAGTTTTCATTGTTTCATTAAATTCATATGCATTTTTCATAATTAACATTAGTAGCCACAATTATAATATTAATAAATCTCATAATAAGATAAAAAAAATTACAGTCATCAATCATCAATTACAATAGTTGTACACGAAAGTGGAAATTAGTCACATAAAGGTCAGTAACTTAAACTTAAATTTAGTAGTTCAACTTGAACTTGTTTATGTATATACGTACGAGTAAATTTGAACTCAATTTTAAGATATGTAATTTAATAAAAATAAACTCGATATATATATATATATATAGTACCTTGATCTTAGTATTTATAATGTAAATCAAACAATCCAAAATCTTGAAGGGCTTGATTTTATTAAAGAAAATAGTTTAATCCAATCAATTTAATTTATAGTGCTCCCCATATTTATATAATCTAAAGTTGCCTCTTATTTTATAATTATATTTTTATACTTGTATGTGTGTCATGTGTGACATATATATCTTAAAATGTCACTACAAATATGCTCTAGTAGTAGAGAAATTTAGCCAAAATTTTATTGAAAATCTTACCAAGTCAAGGTTTGGTGGAGATAAACCAACCCCAAAGACAAATAAAATAAAATAAAATAAAAATTTAAATATAAAGTGGTGCAAATTCAACCACTAAGAACGTGGGTCGAAATTCCTCTAAAACACACAAATGAAAGTCTAGTCATGTCCTGACATAGGCACCCACCAATTCAACTTATATAATTGTGTCTTTTTTAAATATAAGTGTCAATTTTTTAAGGATATTATTCCCTTTGAATTACCCCACAAATATATTATTAATACTCCACTTCAAAGGTTCATATGATTAGTCCCTAGACTAAAAATTCCCACATTTATGAACCATGATTTAGACATAAAGTGAGTGCTTGATACAGCTCTTGGGAAGCTTTCACCTACAATTTCAGGGCCCATTTAGCTCCCAAAATGTAGGGTCCACTTTAATATCCCATATGTTAAAATAGTGTTTTATGCTATTCAGCTATTGTACTTGGCAAAAGAAAGCCAAGAAATCAAGGTATTGATCAGGAAATGTTTGATGTTTTCATTGGTGTTGTTTGCAATAGTTATGGACCCATAAATTAGAAAATAGAAATACTTTCAAAATTAAATATATTTAATTTTTAAAGTTAATTCATTAAACTTTAAAATACAAATTAATGCAAAATTATTTAGTTTTAAAATGAAGAATTATAGTAATGGTAAACTAACTATAAATACTAATTAATTATCATAATTATAATCATTAATTGCATGTTCAATTCTTGTTGTGTTTTTAACTTATTATCTGACTTTTTTTTGTAACAAGACAAAAAATTGGATATACTTAATGTTGTGTGACTTTATTTTTTGTATATTGTGCAAATTTTAAAATTTCATATTTTTAAATTTTAGTATTTTATAAAATTTAATTTTAAGAAGTCAAAATATATCTCTAATTTTGAAAAAAAAAATAATTATATCAAAATAACAGAAAATGAAAATTACCCTTGAATATAGACCCACCTCTGCATTAATACACATAACTCAATTTTATTCAATGCATGATTATAGATTGATAAGTGACAAAAACACGAAGAAGAAGAGTCAATAGGCCCAATAGCATCCCAAATAAATTACCATTGGTAGTTCAAAGTTAATTTATACAGGTAACTTTAATGTCAAAAATAAAAGTAAAAGAAAAATAAAGCAAACCAATTGTTTTTGGGAATAAAAGCAATCTGTTGAGTATTTAATTATTGATAATCTTTAAAAGTGTTGACATGTAAAGATTGAACTACTAATAAGAGCCAGAGGGCAGTAGCATTAATCCAAGAGTACTTCTGGGGCGACCGGCCTGGGCGACCGGGCTCAGCGACCTAGATAAAAATCTAGAGATTAATAAGTCAATAACAATTCAACAGCAAATCCATCAAACTTTATTTTCGCTGCTGTGGATTTTTCAGTATATACCCACGAAAATTTGTCCTAATCCAAGAAATCTACTGAGATTATATAGATACTCCAAAAACATTAACAAAAAAAGTTGAACTTTTATTTTCCTAAAAGTTCAGTTTTCTTTACATTTCTCAATCACTAAAAAAGGGAGGAACTTTTTGCAAGTGAGAGAAATAGAAAACTTAGTTTATAAATATAGAGAGAGAATGGAGGTGAAAGCATGCTTGTCGGCCATTAGAGCTTCAATGAGGAGCTCTAACACATCATCCCTTTGATTCATCTTAATGCTCAACAAAACCAAATTAAGAAGTGGGTGTGTATTATTTTGCTTCCTCAAGGAATTTTCCCAAATACAAAAAAAAACCCAAAAACCCTGCATTCATTGCATTTGATTTCATTCTTTTTTGGGTTCAAAAGGTTTGCCCCTTAACAAAAGGTTTGATTTTTTTTTTCTTCTTCAAGAAATCTTGCATTGAAGATATCACTATTCTTGAGAAAAAAATTGGAAATGGGTGTTGTATATTCCTGTTGAGTTTCAAATTTCATGAAGTCCATGATTTTTGACTCATCATTATCTCAAGGAATCACTTGAATATTGGTGGACTTGAAGGTGTGTTAAAGCTTTGATCTTTGATGGGTTCTTTCCATTTATTTGTTTCATTTGACTTTTTTATTTATTTAAAATTAATTGTTTCTCTGGTTTATTTCTGCAGGACCCATTTGAGAGTTATTTGAAACTGTTTGATTCAAGACCGGACCCTTTTATCATTTCTTATAGACTGATTTATCTGGGTAAATTCTGAAGCACCCATTTGGTCAGTTGAATTTCTGAATTTTGAAATGTTTGGGTTCCTTTATATTGACAGTTTCATCTACCTCTCCTTCAAATTTGATTCTTCTAGTCCCCTGAGTTATTTTTTCAATTTGTAATTTCAAACCCTCTTTTAGTGTTGAATGCTGTGGCCTTTGACATGGTAATTTAAGTTGATTGGACCTGTAAAGATTGCAAAATATTTATCAGTTAAAGTTATTATTTGGATCACTGGAGGTTGTTACAATGTATGGCGTAATTGGGTCCAGAAGAGTCTTGATTGCTGGTTTTTTGTGGATTTTAGTTGCCATTTTACTGATTTGTCCTTCCGAGGGGTTGAATGCTGAAGGATTATACCTGCTAGAGTTGAAGAAAAGCATTCATGATGTCTCTAACTATCTGGGGAACTGGAATTCTAGTGATCAGACTCCTTGTGGGTGGAGCGGTGTGAATTGTACATCGGATTATAATTATAATCCAGTGGTGTATACTCTTGATTTACATGGGATGAAACTTTCAGGGAGCTTAAGTTCTAGTATAGGTAATTTGGTCTTCTTAACTTACCTTGATGTCTCAAAAAATGCATTTACTGGAACTATTCCCAAGGAGATTGGAACTTGTTCAATGTTGGATACTCTTTATTTGCACAATAATCAATTCGAAGGGCAAATTCCAGTTGAACTGGCTAAACTGTCCTTGTTAAGAGATTTGAACTTCTGTAATAACAGGATCTCCGGTTCTATTCATGAGGATCTTGGGAACCTATCTTTATTGTCTGAGTTTGTGGCGTATTCAAACAATCTGTCAGGTCCATTGCCTCGTTCTTTTGGAAAGCTCAAGTCCTTGAGAACGTTTAGAGCAGGGCAGAATGAGCTTACTGGAATCCTACATGCAGAAATAGGGAATTGTCAGAGTTTGGAGTATCTTGGTCTTGCCCAAAATCATTTAAATGGTGATATTCCCAAAGAACTTGGCACGCTTAAAAACTTGAAGGAACTAATTCTTTGGGATAACGAGTTTTCTGGGTTTATACCAAAGGAGCTTGGGAATTGTACAAATCTTGAGACTCTTGCCTTGTACCGGAATTATCTTGTTGGAGGAATTCCGGTGGAGATAGGGAACCTTAGATTTTTGATGAGGTTATACCTATACAGAAATGGGTTGAATGGTTCTATTCCAAGGGAGATTGGCAACCTTTCTTTGGGAACAGAAATTGATTTCTCGGAAAATCTTTTGACTGGAGAAATTCCTGTTGAGCTCAGTCAAATAAAGGGTCTAGTGTTGCTTTACCTGTTTGAGAACCATCTTACAGGTGTTATACCACATGAGTTTAGTACCTTGAAGAACTTGACAAAGCTTGACCTCTCTATCAACAACCTCACTGGCCCTATTCCATTTGGATTTCAATATCTAACCAAAATGAAACAGCTACAGCTTTTTTCTAATTCTCTTAGTGGTAGCATTCCTCAAGGGCTTGGACTTTACAGTCCACTTTGGGTCGCTGATTTTTCTGATAATTACCTAATAGGAAGAATTCCTCCACATATCTGTCGGAACTCAAACTTATTTTTGCTGAATGTGCAGTCTAATAAACTGTATGGAAATATTCCGAAGGGTATCATAAATTGCAGATCATTGTCTCAACTTCGTTTGGTTGGGAATAGATTAACTGGGAGCTTCCCTTCTGAGTTGTGCAAATTGGTGAACCTTTCCGCTATTGAATTAGGCCAGAACAAGTTCAGCGGTCCTATACCCCCAGACATTGGAAATTGTGGAAAATTGCAAAGGCTTGATCTTTCAGGCAATTACTTCACGTCTGAGCTGCCAAGGGAGATAGGTAATATGTATAAAGTGGTGACTTTCAATATTTCGTCTAATTTGATCTGGGGAAATATACCACTTGAAATCCTTAACTGCAAGATGCTTCAACGACTTGATCTCAGCCGGAACAGCTTTGTGGGTTCTATACCAAATGAGCTTGGGAACCTTTCACAGTTGGAGCGCCTCATGCTTTCAGATAATAAATTATCTGGCAATATACCAGCATCACTGGGCAATCTCTCACGTTTGTTAGAGTTGCAAATGGGTGGAAACTTGTTATCTGGTGAAATTCCTTCTGAGTTGGGTTCCCTTACCGGCTTGCAGATTGCAATGAATTTTAGTTATAATAATCTCTCAGGCAGAATACCTTCTGAGATTGGGAACCTTATTTTATTGGAAAACCTCCTGCTCAATAACAATCATTTGAGTGGTGAAATTCCAAGCTCATTTGGAAATTTGTCAAGCTTACTGGGGTGTGATTTCTCGTACAATAACCTTACTGGACCCTTGCCTTCTGCACCATTGTTTCAAAATATGGCGATCAGCAGCTTTCTTGGAAACATAGGTCTTTGTGGCAGGCCTCTTGGCGATTGCACAGGAAATCCATCTTTGAATTCAGTTCCACCACCTTCAAAAAGCACGGATACTCCTCGAGGAAAAATCATCACAGTAGTTGCAGCTGTAGTAGGTGGAGTTTCTCTTATTCTCATTGTGGTTATATTATGTATCATGAAGAGACAGCCACTCGAGATGGTGCCTTCCGTGCAAGATAAAGAGATATCCTCACCAGTCTCTGATATATATTTTCCTCCAAAAGAGGGATTCACTTTCCAGGATCTGATTGAGGCCACAAGCAATTTTCATGATAGTTATGTTGTTGGAAGGGGAGCTGTCGGGACAGTTTATAAGGCTGTTATGCAGTCTGGACAAACAATTGCGGTTAAGAAACTTGCATCTAACAGAGAGGGGAATAGCATAGAGAAAAGTTTTCATGCTGAGATTTTAACTCTGGGAAAGATTAGACATCGGAACATCGTGAAGCTATATGGCTTTTGTTATCACCAGGGTTCTAATTTGCTTCTCTATGACTACCTGGCAAGGGGTAGCTTGGGCGAATTACTTCATGGGTCATCTTGTAACTTGGAATGGCCAATCCGCTTCACAGTTGCTCTTGGGGCTGCTCAAGGTCTTTCATATTTACATCATGACTGCAGACCAAGGATCATTCACCGTGATATAAAATCCAACAATATTTTACTTGATGATAACTTTGAAGCTCATATCGGTGATTTTGGTTTGGCAAAGGTTATTGACATGCCTCAATCTAAGTCCATGTCAGCAGTTGCAGGATCATATGGATACATAGCCCCTGGTAAGCTCTTTACTCGGCTTTTCCAAGAAGTTCATTTTTAAATTTGATTTCTTTTGTTCGTTTATCAGCTCTCAGCATGAAAATTATATAATGGTCCTACATGCATTATTTGAAGGAAGTTGCTCGAGTTCCTTACAGTCATCCTGTCTAAAGCCCTTTGATAGGCTACATTATATAGTCGGAGTCTTTTGTAGCACTCTTCTTTCGCTAATTTAATTCTTAATTTAATATTTAAATGTTCCTGCTAACAGATGTGTTTACTTTCTGTTTATACATTTTTGTTTCCATTTGAGTTTTGTTTTGTCGAACGATTTAATAGAAATTCTTTCTGCGTGACTGATATTTCCACTTATCTCTTCATGGCAGAATATGCATACACTATGAAGGTTACAGAAAAGTGTGATATTTATAGCTATGGGGTTGTTCTTTTGGAATTACTAACCGGAAAAACTCCCGTACAACCACTAGATCAAGGAGGTGATCTTGCTACATGCACGAGGAATTACGTTCGAGATCATTCGTTGACATCTGGTATACTAGATCCTCGTTTAAACCTGGATGATGAACAAACTGTCAGTCACATGCTCACGATCTTAAAAATTGCTATAATGTGCACGAGTATGTCTCCCCTTGATCGCCCATCCATGCGAGAAGTTGTTCTGATGCTGATCGAGTCTAACGAGCGAGCAGGAAGTTTCAGCTCATCTCCTGTTTATGATGTCCCTCTGAAGCATGATGCCCTGTGAATGTTTGTGTATGTATCTGCTTCCCAATTGCCTCAACTGAAATGACAATCTTCCATTTCTAGCTCTAATTATTGTGTATATTTCTTGCATGCAAAATATAGCTTCTAGTATGACTTAATTTTGTAGGGTGAGTTTTGGAGCGTATTTATATAAAATGTTATATGGTTAAAGATATGAATCTGGACCTCAATCTCTCTTTCTTCTATATATACATATATGCTATTATAATATTAGTTCAAATTTAGTTGGTTAAGTTCGGGTTTTTCAGGCCTCAACCCAAGTTCAACATTGCTCTTTTTCGGATTTTGATTTGAAATTCAGTTATTGTTTGAAGTCTATAAGGTGAAGACACTGTTTGATCAGTTTTAGCACTTGAAATTAGAACAGTAGCAGTGGCAATTTGAAACATTTAAATGCAAGTCATGTCAAAAGCATTGATTTTGGTTGCTACTCCAGATTTTAGCACACTAAGCTGGTGGTGTAGTAGTTCATATGATTCTATGAAATAATCAGCTGAAATCAACAGAGAAGATTACCAGAACCAGAATTTTCCTAAAGCAGCTAATATAGTCCATATTTTCTTCAATGAGCTAGATAGCCTACTGAATTAGAGTAGGCAGCAAACATGCATGGTGTCCTAAAATTTGATAAAATTGAACAAATACAGAGAAGATTAGAATTTGACTTAATAAAAATTAGCATATATTAATTTCTAAATTCTCATTTTAAGACTACAAAAAATAAGTGAATTCTCATTATGAAACAAGAACACTACTATATTACTCGAGTTTGGATCACCAACCGCTTTTTGGGTAGTACCCCAAAACATGACCTATTTAATATGCAATGTCAACATTTTTTTTGTTAGAACACCAAAAAGTACCCCCTACATTTTAAAATAAGGGTCTGTTTTCATTTTTTGAATTTTATTTTGCTATACTTTTGAACTAAAAATTAATATAAATCTATGTCATTTTAGTCCATATAAACATAAATATTGTAAATTATTCAAAAATACTGCTTATTACAAAATATTGATGTCAAAATTTAGTTAAACTCAAATTATAAAATTTCGTGAAATGACTTCAAAAGTTAAAATGAGACTCTCACTCTAAAAGAAAGAATTACATGTTTGGCATAAGTGTTGGCATTAAATTTGAACTTCGTTTATAAAAAAAAGAAAGATTTGTCTCAGAAAAATTACTATAGAAGTAGTTTTACAATGTTATTATACAAATTTCAGACTGTAGCGGTGTCACCACTGGCTATTGGGCCATTGGCTATTGACTATTGGTAAATGCTTAAAACATAATCGTGCATTGACAATTTTGTAATTGACATTTTAATAGTCGAAACTACATCACTTCCAGCCATTGTCACAACCACATTTTATATTATTTAGTTTGAAGAATATATGCTGTATTTGGATATTCAGTATACAAAATTTCAACCCTTTACAAAATTACCCCCTCACAAAAGGCTAGTAAAGAACCATGCATAGATGCATCTTTATCAACAATGGTGCATTTTGAAGAGTGATGACAGATGGTGATTTTATGGCCTTGGTTAAAAACCAGTAACTTACTCACAGCCAGAAAGACTCACCAAATGACCTATTACATCTTCAAGGCTAGCAACATGAGTCAAGAACTTGTCATGAAGTTCCGCAGTTTCGACATGATTTTGCTGCCACAAGGAAAGACCATCACCAATAATCTTCAACCCACTTTGTAGCAATTGTACTCCTTTACCAATGCCTTCAGGAAGTTTTCTTTTCTTATTAGCATGTACTTCATCATCAACCTCCATGGCGTCACATAACATAGCCTCTGGTTCAATTTTCATCATCTTTTCAACATTTTCATGTAGCAGTTTCGCTTCTCTCGCAAGCAATTCTACCTGATCAGAGCCAGGTGTTAATGCAAGATGTGCTGTATCCTTCTCAAGGAATCCCTTCAACTCGGACATAAATCTCTCCACATTTGCTTCCTTTCCTGAATCAATGTCAAATGAAAGAGCTGCGTCTTGTGGCAAAAATCTCCATAGTTGATTGCAACTAGTACGACTAGCAAAATATCCAAATGCTTTGACTGCTAGATGAACAAATGCCCAGTGCCGCTCTCTAAGCAGCATGTGGTACAACTCCCATACAGCTAAACTCTTAGGGCAATCATCATTTTCGGCCAGTTCAATGTGACCAAGGCCAGCCATGAACACAGTCAGATTTGGTTTGCACTGAAACAAACCAGCATCTGAGACTGCTGGTTCGGAGATAAAAAGGTTTTTAAGTTCTATAATGACTCTTTCCATCTCATCAGACTCGTATAGATGATTCATGACAGAGATAATCCCAAGAGTTTCACTCAGAAGCTTGCGGTAATAGTCCTTCATTTTCCCTTCAGAATTTCGGTACTTGCTGATAACAGCAACTAGTAACTTTAAGGTCTTCATGTCAGAATCAGATATGCTGACCTGGCTAATAAAATGTGAAACATGTCTAAATTAGAGAAAAATATTAAAAATAAGTAAATAACTATCTATTGATATAAATTAGATACTGTTTAATGAAACTTTTCTAATCAGGTCTTTTATATTTTGAAAAATTGGTCATAACTTGAGCTTCAAAAGGTAAGCAGCAGTAGTTGCTTAAGAAAAAAGACTCAAAAAAAACAAATATCAAACAATACCAATACAAAGACTGTTTTCAAAGTGGTCAAAGCAGCAGACAGTATGTTCTATAATACTGCCCAATTAAACTAAACAGAATTTTGTAAGTTGCACCACATTATTTCAATTGGAGCTCAAGTTATTTGAGTAATCATCTAAACATGGACAACCCTGAAGAGTAAACAAGTTTAGCTCAATAGATATGCATAATGTTGTAAAGGACTAATTACTTACAGAGACTGCAAGGCAGCAGAGAGAGCAAAGACAGGTGCACCAAACACACCAGACACATCAACTCTCGATGATTCATCAACAAAGCTATCCAAGAATCCAAAATATTCAGTAACGATTCTTTCTTTAGCTACACTTTTCACCTTATCTGAAAGCAAATTTAGAGGGAATCCTTCCATGACCAAGGCTGCATACACACTCGATGACAACTGAGATCTGTTACTGGCAATAATGGAATGGTAAACTAGATCTACAGTGGACTGCGAACAATAAGTAAGGAGGACGCAGATTGATCTTGCAATTTTTCGCAGACCACTACCAGGAATGAAAACTGATTCTGAAAAAGTAGCTACCCTCAATAATGAGCATAGTTTATCAATAATGTCATTTACCATGTCAATCTCAGCATGCCGCACCATGAAGCATAAAAGCTCCATAACAATCTCCCAACAAAGAAAATGTGGATGGAAGAAGTTTCTGAGCAGAAAAGATATTGTTTCCCTCCAAGCTGGAGTTGAAGACACCACAATCATGAAGGTTTTCAATGCATGGACTATAGAAGAAAACATAGGCTGATAGGAAACTTCCTGGGCTTGACCAGAACCATATAATACAGGAAATTGCAAAACAAGAATGGAAGAGTATATGTCTTGATCAATTATAATATCCATTAGCCATCCAAGCTTCGTGGAGATTCCGAGTCTCACATCGTCTTCCAAATCAGGAGAACCTTTTAGAAGGTTAAGAAACAAGGCAAGCCGACCTAGTAACAGTATTCGAGCCCCACGCATGCCATCAGAACTTACAGAAAATATTGCATCCATTGAATTGCTCTTCCTGTGGTTGCTACTAGGATCTCCAAGGATAAAATTCAAATCAGTTTCATCGCTAAACAACCAATCCAGAATTTGAAACTTGTGCTCCTGTTTCAGTTGAGTTGAATTCAGTAAAGAATTAAGTAAATGCAAGGACGTTGGCTCCAAAAGTTCCACCAATGCTTCACTTGCAGATTTCAGGAGTTCTTCTTTACTCAATGAGATTCTAAAGGTTGATATCATAATGACACAGAGTATTATATCTTTGTACACCAAAAATGCTTGGGATGGGTAGTGCGAAATTATTCTTACTGCATTGATCAGGTAAAACTTTACCGGAAGGAATATCCTTTTAGCTTCTGTCACAGAAACTCTTTCCTTAAGTGGACAAGACCATGCGTCAGCTGCACATCTCAAAGAGTCATTGGCCTGAGTAACTAGAACCAATATAATATCTGCTATATTCAACTTTAGTGCTAAAGCACCCTTACCAAGCTGAAGCAACGCAACCACACCTTTCCACGACAAGTTCAGTACACTCACCAGATTCCCACCATCATTAGCTGCAAGGATGCCCACTTCACACAATTTTTCTACTGTAATTTTTGTTACATTTGTAATATGATTTGCACTATCAAACTCTTTACGATCCATGCAATCACTAGCTTCCTCTGTTCTTGCAGCATACAAATCCCAATTTACACCATTAAAGTAGACCCTGCATACTCGTATTACAGCATCAAGGACCACCTGTACCACCTTCAGTACTTCTGAACCAAATGCATCAATTTTCTGTTTCATAATGACAAAAACACATAATTAGTAAGCAGTAGCAGCTAGTTCCTTCATATAAATCTTGACTACTTAAGCAGGACGGAAACTTCTTCTGTAAATCTTAAAGCATCTTTTTGACCTCACAGAGATGTGTGGTTGGTGGCCTCATATACACAACAAAATTACTTCTGTGTCTAGGAAAAACATTTGAAGACGAATCAATATAGTTTGTAGTTGCAGGACAAGCAACCACAAGTAATCCCTTACTTTAATATTATAAAAACTCATCTCTGGAAAGAAAATTTGTTAAAGAGATCAGATGGTATAATGATAATGATGACAACAACGACAATAACAGTAGCAGCTGGAAGCTAATTCATAACAACTTCTATTTTGCTAAGACCCACACCTGACCTATGACAAACCAATGAACCATTATGCTTTGATTAAGATATTAAGCAAGGCTTAGTCCATGAAGCCGAGAGCTCAGCTGAGCCGTTCATATGCGGCTTTATATGTATCACCTCATTTTGCATAAAGGACTTAGCATCGGACTGTGTTTAGAGTATCTCATTATGTATTCTAAAGAGTCTGGAGTGATATGGTGGCAAGGAACTTGGTAGACTTAGTCCTCACTGTAGGACTAGTGTTTGTCCTCAGTTGACCTTCCGAGCCAAACAATTTAAACATCTAGTCTTTGCTTTTCTGTTATTGTTTGGACAGTCTATCTCTATTAGCCATCAAGAAAGCTTATCAAGAATATTCATATGGAATTTACTAACCGTAACTTTTTCATATGTACCACCTATAAGACATGAGGAGGACGAAACAAGATACTGAAAAATGATGGCTTCTCCCTTTTGATACATTCTCTGAACTACCTGGAAACATAAATGCATACATTTGGTACCTTTATCTCTGACAAGCACTCTTTTGTCAGATTCAACTGTTCTAAGATGAATTTCTCAACAGCAGCCATCACCCCCTCAGAACTGGAGACAGGGCATCTAGCCAAAGCTGAAAAACTAGCACCAGAGTAGCTCAGCAGATTCAAAAGCAGCTGAAAGGAAAGTTCAAAGATCTTAAAACAAATTTATGGCACGCTAATCAATCACTAGTAGAGAGGGAAGGTCCTGCTCCAAGGTTCATCAATATAAGTTTCAGAGGCAAGGAAGCAGACAGAAAATGAAAGGAATAATAAAATAAAATCTAAGAACAGATCCTGCAAGTCTAAAAGCCAATATGTATTTTCTATCTAAAAAAGCCAACATGCATCAATATCTTTTACCTGGAAGAAGAGGCTGCAATGTTCTTCTTCTTGAGACTCCTCAGTTGACATGAGTGTCATCTTTAAATGCTTCCCACACCATATGCTTGCCTAATAATGAAACAGAAGATAGTAAAGAATCCTTATCCTTACCAGCTCAAAAATCAGAAATATATAGTCTTCAAAGTCAACAAGAGTTGAATACAGGATTGAAGTACCTTGGTTCCAAGAGCAAAACATTGACCTGGGCATCTGGATATGCCTGAATCTAGGTATGTTGCAGCCACATGCAATATAGTTTTGTTCAGCATGCACTGAGATACATCGAGACAGGTGAAGTCTTCCCAGAATATCCAGTTCGATGTCAAGGGAAGAAATATGTCAAAAATGGAGAGCGATCAAATATTATATAAGAGAAATTATATATTAGATAACAGGTCCTCATCAAAAATCAGCATTGGCAGCTTTACATAATGGGTCTAAAAGACGTGTATAAAGCTCTGTCAACACGGAAACATAGCAATCTGATCCAGCAAGAGTGATCCAAAGTATAAAACCAATGCATAGCAAGTGAAAAACCTGACTAGGAAAATATAAAGTTTTAAGTGCAATTCCCCCCCCCCCCCCCATCTAAACATGAAACTGATGGAGAGGAAAAAGAAGGCTTCTTTTAAAGTAGATTATTTTCTATTACTTTTGATAAATGAGAGTGAATAGAACTCTATTGTCATGTCAAAAAGGTGATACTTATTAGTTGACTAAAATCCATGAACCATCATAACTGAAGCCAGTCCAAGAAATTAAGAATTTTAGTCTGCACCTTCCTTCTAAATTAGAAATCCTAACTTGATCAACAAAGATGAAATACTAAAAAAAAAATCACTAATTTACACAAGAAATTGTCCCTCAATGCTGTCAAGAGTAAGCATTTTGGAACTGAAAATGTGAACACTTTCACTTCTTTGGAAATTAGTTACAATATTATTTCTATAAATGGTGGAATTAGTATACAAACGTGCTGACTAATGTTCTCAACTACTTACAAAGTAGAAAAACATATATTCAAGTAACATTTGAGCTGTTAAATTTTCCGCAATTATACTATATAAATAAATATAGTTATCCTTTATATGTTTATACTGACAGTAGTAATATTCTATATTCATCTGTTAGCATTTCAATTCCCTGATTCTTTTATTTTTCTAATAGACAATGTGCAGAACACTTTAGTTTTTCCCTGATTGATTAAATCTTCAGTTTTTTTACCTTTTTATGTAGTTAATACTTTTATCTTTGAATTTTTTAATATACTTTTTTTCACCAAAAAGGGCACGAACTTAAGCAAAGATCGATAATGGGAAGTACTAGCTAGAGCCAAAAACTTTACCATTAAAAGTTTATTTAAGGCATGGGGAAAAAATAAGCTCTAGCTATGTGAGAACGTAGTATAGCAGGCTTTGAGTCTTGTGATAAAAAATCCAAGCATGCATATAATTGCTTATTTTTATCAGAAGATAAATAATAAAACTAAAAAATTTCCCAAAACAAAAAACAAACAGAAAGCTTGATACTGTAAGAGATTCCATAAGAGAACCCAGTTCAGAATCCTCAGTTATGTCTAACTCCCCAAGTTTTGTAATCAGTTGAGCACGGCTTTCAACAACCTGAAAGATAGAAAGTTCAAGTTACTAACGCTACCACATAATGCAAGATCCCAGCTTTATGCAATACCCAGTAAGGTCTAACGGAAATTTCATGGAAAAGTTGAGCAATTAAGGGTGGAATTAAACAACAGCAAAAGAAGTAAAATATTATTAACAGGTTAACAAATATGGCTACAGAAATATCAATTATGAAATAGCAACAATTTGTTTAACTGAAAATAATTCCAAATGTCGCCAAAAACAGAGAATATTTCTAGTAGGACCTCACCACTCATGTCTACTTTCCTAATTAGATGGTGTTTCTCACATACACCAAAAACTTTCTAGCAGAAATCTGAATTAGGTTTTAATACAATCCCTCAAAGAGAAAGCATTAAGATTGAAACTACAAGATAATTTCCTCATATTTATCAATGTTGATGTAAAAATAAAATTATCTTACAAAAGGTTTTTCAGTTAATCAACCCAATAAAAACCTCATTCAATATTTTGGAAATCAGATGAGTCAGAAAACCCAACAAGATGCGAACCCATCACCAGTATGAAATATGCATAAGACATCAACAACTTCTTTATCAATGGGAATAGTTTACTTTTGTTGAATCTTCCACCACTGAACAGAGAAAGCAAAACCACCAGGTCCACCACAACATCAAAACTAGGAGAACTAAATAACTGACCTGGTTTAACTTTAGAAACAGTTAAAATCAAAAGAATAAACCCCAAATGTACAGTTATTTTTATTTTTTCAGCATTAATAAAAACTAAAAACTCCAACAGGAAACATTAATAGCAGATTTCCTGAGTCCTCAACTTTGACTATAGTCGCTATATGCACTCATAATGAACCGGGAACAATGAGATTACTGAAATTTAATTTCAAACCCTAAATTGATCTTCATAATTCTATAGACCATAACTAAATTGTGCAAATTTGGTTGAATTACAAACTGATACTTGTGATAGTGTCAATTAAACAAGAAATTTAAGCGGCAAATAATATTCGATTGGAAGAGCTAAAATCAACGATTAAGTTACAAACGACATGAAAATGAAATATAAAACTGAGATTAACAGCTCAAGGAAGCTTACTTCTGATGATTTGATGGCTTCTAGCAAGCTCTGCAACTCGTTTTCAGAGGTTTCTCCTTTCATTTCTCACTATTTCTCTCTCTACACTCTCTGGAAGAACTCTCTTTCTCTCTCTTCCGTTTCCCGCCTTTTAGAAATGGAGGAAAAACCCGAATTTGGATTTTGGTCCTTATATTTTAATGAATTTTATTTAGAGCGGTGACAGAGGCACAATTAATTTTACAAATTATTGAGGTGGCACTCCACCTCAGTTTACCCATTCTGTCTCTCTCTCCTGCGTGTCTCTCTTTCTCTCTCCAAATTTTCTCTCTCTTTCTCTATTCAAAAAAAAGGTTTAATACTCTCACTCCTTCCAAATTATAAGGTTATTATTAATTTTTTAAAATTAAAATAAATATTTTTAATTTAAAATTAAAATAATTTATTAAAATTATAAAATAATAAATTTTAAAATTAGTAATACCTTTTAAATAATTTATAATATTTATCATTATATCGACTAAAATTAATAAAAATTATATTAATTATGAGTTTGAAAATCTACAAGTTACTACTGAGGAGGTAAAAGAAAAAAAAAACAAAAAAGGAGATACCTTGTAGATTTTCAAACTCATAATTAATATAATTTATATTAATTTTAGTCGATATAATGATAAATATTATAAATTATTCAAAAAATAATACTAATTTTAAATTGATTATTTTATAATTTTAATAAATTATTTTAATTTTAAATTAAGAATATTTATTTTAATTTTAAAAAATTAATAATAACCTTATAATTTGGAAGGAGTGAGAGTATTAAACCTTTTTTTGGAGAGAAAGAGAGAAAATCTGAAGAGAGAAAGAGAGACACGCAGGAGAGAGAGAGAGAGAGAACGGGTAAGCCACTCCACCTCAGTAATTTGTAAAAAGTTTATAAAATTAGTTATGCCTCTAGCATTATTATTTTGGAAGAATTACATATTTTAGTACATTTTTAAAAATAATTACAATAATGGTGCAACCATAAAATAATTACAAAAATAATACACTTTTCTATATTTATTTACAATATTAGTGCAATTAGAATTCCTTAATTTAGGATATTAGTATTGATGGGTTGACATGGCAAATCTCCCTTATATTTTCCCGTTAATTATTATTTTCTTATTCAAACACAGCAAACCCATTTTTGATCTCTGTTCCTGTTTCTCTCTCTTTTTTCTTCATCCTCTTTTCTCCTACTATAAACTAAAGTGGCGGCGGTTTGCCATCGTCTGAGCAGCTGCGCTCATGGTGTTGTTATCCGGTGATGAAGTCGGGACCGGTGTCTATGGATCACGCGTTGTTGGCTTTGAAAGAGACCAAAGAGGAGAGAAAGGCTAGGATTAGGAGCCTGCTTAATTTCTTTGATGGGGCAAATGTGGAGAATTTGGATTTCACGCAGATCGAGGCGGGGCTATTAGCTTTTAGCCTGAAAAGCTCTCTACCTTCCCTGTTGCACTTACGTAGCTTTTATTTCTCAATTTGGGTTAATTTTCTTTGTAAAGCTTTTGTTCATCTATTATCTGCATCTAGGACATGAACAAACTTAAAAGTCAAATGGCTTGTGTGTTTCTTTTAGAGGTGGTGTTACATTTAGTGCTCTGTGTAATGGTCAATCTGGGTTTTAATATTATAGAATTGTTGTTCTTCATGTCATGCCATTGTGTATTACCCTTAAATACTCTTTCTAGATTTACTAAATCACAAATTGCATTCTCTAGTTTATCAATCCACCTCCACACCTGCAGTTTTTTCATAGTGTAGTTGGTAACCAAACTTTTATACTAAGGTAACCAAAACTGTCATACCAAGGTAACCAATCCACACCTCCATACCAAGGTAACCAAACCTCCATACCAAAGTAACCAAACCTCCATACCAAGGTAACCAAACCTTCATACCAAGGTAACCAAACCTCCATACCAAGGTAACCAAACCTCCATACCAAGGTAACCAATCCACACCTGCAGTTTTTTCATAGTGTAGTTGGTAACAAAACCTTCATACCAAGTTAGCCAACCTGTCATACCAAGGTAACCAATCCACACCTCCATACCAAGGTAACCAAACCTTCATACTAAGGTAACCAAATCTCCATACCAAGGTAACCAAACCTCTATAGCAAGGTAACAAATCCACACCTACAGTTTTTTCATAGTGCAGTTGGTAACCAAACTTTCATACCAAGGTAACCAATTTAATGTTATTAGGTTACCAATTTATTTTGAATGTGATGCAGTTGGTAGTCAAACTTTTATGCAGTGGGTAACCAAACCTTCATACTAAGGTAACCAAATCAGTTTTATTAAGTTACCAATTTATTTTGAATGTGATGCAATTGGTAGTCAAACCTTCATGCAATTGGTTGCCAAACTTTCAGACCAAGGTAACCAATTCATACTGCAGGTGTTGATGAAGATTGGTTACCTTAGTATAAAGGTTTGGTTACCTTGGTATAAACGTTTGATTACCTTGGTATAAAAGTTTGGTTACCTTGGTACGAAGGTTTGGTTATCAACATTACATTACACATTACTCTCTTATCTCTCTCTTTCCTATTCAGAAAACAAAATTTGTTTATAAAACTAGAACTGAAGGTGTTCCAGTGCTATTATTAAGTAGCTAGCTAGCTTATTACATGATGACACCAATTATGCCTTTATCTCTGCCCATGTCATAAACTCTAATTGCTCTCTGGTGTCATGACATTACTAATAATCTTCTCCTCTGCAGTATCTCGAGAATTTCTTTTTATTACCGGAAAATGGTTGCTCCCGCCACCACCGCCCTAGCCTCCACCTCCACCGTCTCTGGAACCACCACCTGAGCCACCGCCGCCGCCGCCGCCGCCACCACCGCCATTACTACCTCCTCCATAGTCTTCACCGTCGCCTCCGAAGCCCCAACTACTACCTCCTCTGAAGCTACCACCTCCTCCGAAGCTTCCACCTCCTCCGAAGTTGCCTCCGCCACCTCCTCTGGAGTACAAAATTTGTGTAGTCTTTCCTATGAAGATTTGAATTTGAATATTTGAATTTGAATTTGATTTTGTTTTTGTGGTTAGATTCAAGATATTTGATTTTGAATTATTAATTATGGCAGTTATTTCTTCTTAATTTTAGGTTTCCTTATTAATGTGAATTGAGTTATTTTTGTAATTATTTTGTGTATGTATTATTTTTGTAAATACTTTCTAATTGTTGTATATTAGTGTTAAGGACCCTTATTATTTTATTCATGTATGTTTTAATATCCTCAGGCTCGATCAATGTGTGTTAGTAACTTTTTGGGTTTATGGACCTTGGGCTCCATGAGATGGCTGGAGCCCATTCGCTATATTTGAAGCTCACTTTTATGTTCTGAATTAAAATTTGAAAGTTCATAAACCCAATTAAGGTTAATATGGCCCAAAAGTCTTCTTCTATTTGCAGTTTCCTTTATTTTGTTTTATTTGTAAAATTTAAACATATTTCTCTATATTTTGAAATTTAAAAGAAATTAAGAAATTAAAAAAAGTAGAAAAAGGGTAGGCTTGTATTGATTAATTTGAATTTTTTTTTGTATAATATAATTTCTTTATTTTTTTGTTTGAGAACCTGTATAATTACAATTCAATTCTAAGAATATAGTCTATCCCTAGGAACTTGAACCGGGCCTTTGGGGAGCCTTGAGAAGTGGCTATGAAAGAAATTAGGGCCTTTGGGGAGCCTTGAGAAATGGCTATGAAAGAAATTAGAGGAAAATCTAGAGACTCAAACATGTAATATTGCAAAGTAAAAAGAAAACCTTTACGGTTGGTATATCACCTTTGGTCTAATTCCTCCCTAATATATAGTAGAAAGAACTTGTTAATAATCTCCCAAAGTATAACTCAAAATAATACTCCCTCCATTTAAGTTTATTAAGTTTATTTGTCTTAATTTGAAAATACACGTCTATTATGAGTGGATTTGGTCTTATAGACGATTAGGGCTAAAAACAAATTGGTTTTCTTGGTTGTGGTACTGCATCAATGCCATGATTGTTGTGGTTGACATTTCATGATGGTGAGAATGGTGCTAAAATTACTCTTGGTTATCCTTTTCAGTGAAGAAGACAACAATGGTGTGAGATGATATATTTGTAAATGTGCAACTCTAATAAAGCCTTTTTCTTCTTGTTCTTCACCTTTTTCTTTTTCATTTTAGTTAATGTTGTGTTTGGATTTTTTTTTTAATTTATTTAAAGTGTTTAGACAGTTTTACCATTAAAAAAAATACTGCACTCCGCTGCTTCGGTACTAAGAACCCTCTGCCATCCATTGCAGCAGAGCCGTTTCATGAGCGGAGGGACTTGCACTAAGTGAATATCAGGACTCCCGATCACTTTTAACCGTAACCGGAAAAATACTCGGAAGGTACATTTTAACACATAGTCAAAAACTTTGGAATCCAAGGAGACATCTTTTAAGGGTTAGGGTACACCAGATGTCTGACATGTAAATTTTGGGATGTAAATTGTACTTTAGTCTATAAAATATTTAACTTTTTCATCATTCCTATCCTTCCAAATCTCCCCACTTTTGGGGGATGATGTGATAAAAATATGTAACTGCAAGTGCACAGTGTCAAATTGAAGAACTGGCAAGTACAGGTCGAACCCACAGAGACTAGATTAATTTTATTGTATCATTAATATCTATTTTAGGCAAATTAGAAATAAAGATTGAGAATCAATTCACTATAATTAAACTAACTAATAATAAGAAAGCAATCTAGGACTTCGAATCCATTAAATAATAAACATAACAAGTAATTCGATCTCTTCTATTTTTATAACTTAATTATGATTTTGATCTCCCTTCCCTTTAATTTAGTAATTTTATAATTAACGTGGGCAAGCATAGACTATGAAAATTTAAGGATTAACTATAACCCATCAAAACTTCTTTGAGCAAGCATGGATTATGAAAAACTCATATCTTAACAATAATCTATCAAAACCTCTTAATTAATTTAAAATCACATAAGAACCATAAAACGAAGGTATTTCAATAATGAAACATGAAGACGAAATCAATTAAACATAAGAGCATAAATAATAGAAGAGATAAAATATTATCATGAATAATTATTTAATTTCATCTTCATCCTAGATTAAAGAAATTAACTAGACATGAAAATAAATAAGCTAACTAAAATAAAGAAGAAGAAGTAGAAAATTAAAAATAAGAAAACTCCCTTTATTAACGATCCTCCAACAAACGTACAATGAAGAAATAATTTAATTTACTTCTACTCCTAACCTAAACTGATACATCTTTCTCTCTAAAACAAGAGACCTATTTATAGGGAAAATAAATTTGTGCCATAATTTACATTCATTGAACTTGACCTCTTTTATTCTCTTTTTGATTTCAATCTCTATATGGTAATCTCTCAAGAGTCTCTTTCCATGTAAGTTTCAACTTCCTAGTGGCAATCAACTTCTCAAAGATATCTTCTAGATTGTCTTTCCTTTTCTTCACTGGATTTGATTTGCACACCAAGATTGTTCCACCTCCTTCCTTTTCCTTGTAGAATTCTTCTTGGATATTTCCTTACATGAATAAGAGCATTAAATATTGCTTGATCACCAAGATTTTGACTTTATTGCAATAAAATATTAAATCCTACAAAACAAAATAAAACATATTAATTTAATAAACTAATATAATTAAAAGGACAAAATTAGGGATAATAAAATGTATGAATTATGTGCCTATCAAATACCCCCATACCTAGCTTTTGCTCGTCCTCGAGTAAAATAAAACAAAAACTATACTACCTCATTTTCGTAGGAAACACGATTGCACTTAGCATGTGCAACAAGCCTTTAAACCCCAATGTTACCCCAAGTGGACGAGTTATGTCTCGTGAGGGTTTGCAGTGAATATACCCACAAAATTCAAATTTCAAAATTCAAAATAAAATATTTTTGGGTTCAACAAATTATGAAATCGAAAGAAAACTTCTAAGTATACATGAGCATTATACATAAGCAAGATCAAATTCAAAATCACACTTTCACCTTATCAAAAATACTCAATCTTCACTCTAGACACCATCCTTCATAAAATTAATTCCATGTGATGCATGCATGTGTATGTGATGTAACTCTTAGTAGGGATTATTACCATGAAAATCAAGCAAATTCATTTTTCTTTTTCTTTTTTCCTTTTTTTTTTCATTTCTCATTTTTCTCCTCTTTTTTTTCTTGACTTGTGCAATGTCTCATTTTCTTAGGCTTTTCAGAGTTACCCATGTAGCGAGCGTTGGACCAATGACTCTCAAACCAGTTGGCTTTAGGGCACTAGGTGTAGAGACACCCCTAAGGGCTTACTAACTCGAGTAACAAAGGCCACAAAATTTGACTAGTCAAGCTGCTTTTATCCATCATACTTTTCAGCGTGAATATCGATGCTTCCTGAGGCTTGGATACCCAGTTATTTCGTTCAATGGACATTGAAGCAGTTATTTTCTTTTCAACTTTTTTTCCAACTTTTTTTGTTTCTTTTTTCTTCAAATTTTTTCCTTTTTTTTCCAATTTGCTCAAATCATAGTTTATACCCCACAACTAAGAGTTAGTGCGAACGTGAAGTGCCGAAAATGCATAGGAACTTTATTTTACTCAAGATGGTGCATCAAACTAAGATTTTGTATCTAATCAAAGTTTCAAGAGTGCTAAATCTTTTAATCTTACGCATGAGTTATGCTCCACAGATACTTATTAGAATTAATCCAACTCACAAAAAGTCAAACAATTTTTTTAAAAAATTTTTTAAAACAAAAAAAAAATCTTAAAAATTTTCCTAAAAATAAAAAAATAAAACAAAAGGAAAAAAAATAAAATAAAAAAAATATCTAATACTATAATTTTTTTAATTTTTCCTAAAAAAAAAAAATCTAATACTATAATACAAACTCCCCCCATACCTAAATCATGCATTGTCCTCAATGTATGCAAATGAAAAATAGAGAACAAAGATGTGAAAAAATTGTACCTTGTATGCGGGGCAGGTTGTTCTGCAAGAAAATGTGGTGAAAAAGAAAACAAATGTACATACCTACGAATTTCATATATCCTAAAAAGTATGTGACTACAAATGAATGATACAAATGGGCAAATAAGTGTGGTCTTTTCATGATTTTCCGGAGGTCTAGGAAATTGAAAATAGTCATAATTTTCATCACAGTTATATTTAAAGTCTACCTCGGGAAAATATTCACTAATATGCTCAAAGTGTGGACGAATTGGTTCAAATGTATTGGGCGACTTATGTGAAGTGGATCTCAACATCTCATTAACCTTATCTAAATATTCAGATTCATTCCACTTTTGGTCAAGGTGATTTAAGAAAAAATCAATTGGATCATCTTTAATCACGAGTCTATTTTCATTCATTTCTTGAGTCATAGACAACTCTTGGATCATGTTTACTTTTATGGGCTGGTCTACAAAATCACTCGGTTGTTTTCTAGGATATAGAGCTTTAGGCTTATAGACTTGTTCAACCGACTCATTAAATGTGACATGATCAATTTGAGGCATAGACTCATAATTTTTAGACTCCTCAAATTGGCTTGACTCAAAGGGTGTAGAATTAAATCCAAAATTTTCATTTTCCTCATCATTTCCACAATCATCATGATTTTCAAAATTAACCTCAGAGTCACTAGAAAATTCATCCACCTCTTGTTCATTTATTATGGTGGCTAATCGACTCATTTGAATTTCTAGACGAGATATAGCTTGATTCGTGTTAAATTGATTTTTCATTAAAGCTTCCATAATTTTCTCTAAGGTATTTAATCTTTCCTCTTCTTCTTTTGAAAATTCTTGTGGATATTGAGGCTCTGGATTCGAATATGGATATGGATATGGATATGAATATGAACTTAGATAAGGATTTTCATAAGTTGGAAAAAATTGATTTACTTGGTGTGCATTAAAATTTTCATAGGGTTCTTGATTCCAAGTAAAATTATTATTCCAACTATAATAGGAGTCCATCTTTCCACAAATCAAATAAACAACTAACCACAAAAGTCACACAAAAATAAAATAAAATAAAATAAAATAAAGAAAATAAAATCCTAATTCTATGGTCAACCTAAATAAAATCTAGACAGCTCCTAACTGTTCCAAGTTACACCTCAAGGTCCACCAAATTTGAAATTAATCATGCCACTAGCCAGGTAAGTGTAAGAACGGTGGGAGTCTCTCCGTGGGTACGGTGACTAATTAAATAACCACACGTTCTTTAGGCGTTTGCCTTTTGAACCACTTGCCTAGACACCAGTAGTTTGATTAATTAAAAATTCAGCTTCCTCTTGGAGTTTCTTGTCCTAATTGAGCTCGAGAGTCCTAGGGGCTAACGTCTACTTGATTTTATTAGGTCAAGGTTATGCAAAATGTAAGTTGGGTTGTTTGTGGGCCAAGGAAGGGTGATGAAATCCCCACCTTATCTTGTTATGGGATGCACCCTTAAATTAAATTAAAAATGAGAATGCACAAATAAAAAAAACTGTAAACAAATAAAGTGTCCTAAAACTATGTTAATTACGAAAGAAGGAGAAATTTGACGTACCTCGATCCTCCAGCAATCACCATAGTTTATAATTGACAAAAATAAAAATAAACGTAAAAACCTAAACAGGATGTGCTCTACGTGAGTGAATGCATGAATGCGGCAATTAGTTTTCTAACTAACAAAAAAAACTAAAAAAAATTAAAAATTAAAAAAAATTAAAACTAAGCTACTATTTTTTTTTGAGTTAAGATACAAAATACCAGGAATAGCGCAACAATAAAATCTCTATCTTTTCGCTCATTCGATCCGTTTCGATAATCCTGGAAAGAAAAAAAAATAATAAAAAAAATTAGAGTTGAAAAACTAATTCGAATAAATAAAAATTAAGGAATAAAAAAAATTAATTCTAGTCCCCGGCAACGGCGCCAAAAACTTGATGTGATAAAAATATGTAACTGCAAGTGCACAGTGTCAAATTGAAGAACTGGCAAGTACAGGTCGAACCCACAGAGACTAGATTAATTTTATTGTATCCTTAATATCTATTTTAGGCAAATTAGAAATAAAGATTGAGAATCAATTCACTATAATTAAACTAACTAATAATAAGAAAGCAATCTAGGACTTCGAATCCATTAAATAATAAACATAACAAGTAATTCGATCTCTTCTATTTTTATAACTTAATTATGATTTTGATCTCCCTTCCCTTTAATTTAGTAATTTTATAATTAACGTGGGCAAGCATAGACTATGAAAATTTAAGGACTAACTATAACCCATCAAAACTTCTTTGAGCAAGCATGGATTATGAAAAACTCATATCTTAACAATAATCTATCAAAACCTCTTAATTAATTTAAAATCACATAAGAACCATAAAACGAAGGTATTTCAATAATGAAACATGAAGACGAAATCAATTAAACATAAGAGCATAAATAATAGAAGAGATAAAATATTATCATGAATAATTATTTAATTTCATCTTCATCCTAGATTAAAGAAATTAACTAGACATGAAAATAAATAAGCTAACTAAAATAAAGAAGAAGAAGTAGAAAATTAAAAATAAGAAAACTCCCTTTATTAACGATCCTCCAACAAACGTACAATGAAGAAATAATTTAATTTACTTCTACTCCTAACCTAAACTGATACATCTTTCTCTCTAAAATAAGAGACCTATTTATAGGGAAAATAAATTTGTGCCATAATTTACATTCATTGAACTTGGCCTCTTTTATTCCCTTTTTGATTTCAATCTCTATATGGTAATCTCTCAAGAGTCTCTTTCCATGTAAGTTTCAACTTCCTAGTGGCAATCAACTTCTCAAAGATATCTTCTAGATTGTCTTTCCTTTTTCTTCACTGGATTTGATTTGCACACCAAGATTGTTCCACCTCTTTCCTTTTCCTTGTAGAATTTTTCTTGGATATTTCCTTACATGAATAAGAGCATTAAATATTGATTGATCACCAAGATTTTGACTTTATTGCAATAAAATATTAAATCCTACAAAACAAAATAAAACATATTAATTTAATAAACTAATATAATTAAAAGGACAAAATTAGGGATAATAAAATGTATGAATTATGTGCCTATCAGGGGATAAGTTTGAGCCAAAAATGAAATCTACTTTATCTTCAAATCCCTTCACTTCTTAAAAAAAACTCACAAACATAAGATTTGGAGTGATTTTAGTTATTTTTCCTTTCCTTCCCTTCCTTTCCCCTAAAAAAAAAAAAAAAAAACTTCCAAATACGGTAGGGAGCAAGACTACAAGGGATGCATGATCCATGGTGTCTTATTTGGGCTTAATTATATGTTAGGCTGTTAGTGTATGGAGCCTTACTGTTGCGCTTGTTGCCAGAAAACTTAGCTTAGGATACCATGTCTACTATATAATCATATTCTTTACCAAATATATTTTTTCTTCAATTATATAGATTTTTGGGTTCTCAAGGGTGTAATATGGGTCATGTTACAAAAAATAAATAAATTAGAATATGGATCATGTTAAAATAAGAAAATAAAAGTACTCCCTCCGTCCCAAATTAATTGCTTTTCTAGGACTTTTTTAAGTCAAATTGACTATTTTTAAAATTAATAATTAAGCATATATAAATATATTTTTAAAATTATAAAAATTGAAATTAGTAATAAATTGTATATACTTTCTTTTGGTTATAATATCTTTACCTATATGTTAGCAAAAATAGTAAAAAGATTAGTTTTAAAAATAGTCAATTTGACTTTAAAAAGTCCTAGAAATGCAATTAATTTGGGACGGAGGAAATAACATTTTTAGTGCTAGAAATACCATTTATGCATAATACATTCATTGTACAGTTGTATTATGTATATCAAATATTATACAGTTACATAAGACTGATATTTTTAGCGTTGAAAATATATACATAATTTTTATTTATTTTTAAAAAAAAATATGGTGCAAAAATGTTATATATCAAGATTCTTGCAATGCAATGTCTGCTTTTGGAGCTGAATCATTGTGTTTTGGAACTAGTACATATTTTGGGTTTTTGATCAAGAAGACAATCTAACAAACAAAATAGAATCATACTAATTCCTAAGGGAAAGTACAAAACACTCTGGACAATGGCTCAACTGTATATCTGAAATTTTGATGAATTAAGAAAGAATCTGAGTTGTTACACTACTTATTGAATGTAGCCTTTTTCCCACTTATGGCTACTACTTTTACCAATAAAGCTCTTGCCCGGCTAAAGTAGCACAGCAGTCTAGGATCTTTGGAAAGGGACACTGCTTACTATTAAGTGGGAATTTGGAATCAATTCTCTAATAGTACTGATTTCCAGCATATTTAAATTTTAGGCAGTTTAAATTAAACAGATCATTTGGATAATTTTATAAAAATAAATTATATTTATATAAATAGAAATTATAATTATATATTATAAAAATTAATTAAAATACAATTTTCTACTATATCAATACTAGTTAATTTCTACAGAGTATTCAAATAAATTGACTGAAATCATGCCATTTCCACCCAAGGAATGAGAAAAAAAGAGACATTCATCAGAGTACATTATGTAGGTACACATGCAGGGGTTACACACCTTAGTAATTATTGGGTCCCACACAGTATAGACCAGATGTCAAATCATTCACATGATATTCCAGTCCTTTTAACTTTCAAATCTTAGTAATGAATGAAAATTTTGTTTTTATGGATTGATTGTAAAGAAGGAAAATGATAAAAGAGGAACTGATTTTCTTACTAGGTTTAACATGAAGAGCAGAGATTATGAAGGAAATCTTAACTTGCATGCCATTTGTCTTTTATTTAAAAGATACTTTTTCTTACATTTTTTATGAAAATAAGAGAGGATACATGAAGGAAATTGCATCATATTTTCCTTCTTTTTGCCTTTGCCTTTATCTGTTTGTTAGTCCCATGCTCCTCTTCTGCCTTTTCCTTTGTATCTTTACAAATTACATATAAAATGGAGCTTATATACATATATATATATATATATATACACACACACACACACACACACACATATGTATTATGTATTTATAGGAACTATAATTTATGAGCTTTTTGATTGAATGGAAAAACATACATCAGGTTCTGTTATCCATTCATTTAAAGATAACATCACTAATTCATAATGGCTTACAGCATCCAACCTACTTTTTATTCATGTGTAGATAATCCTAATCACATGCTATATTATTTTTCTTGGTGGGTCCTACTATTTATGTTTTTAAGCTATAAACTGATACCTGAAAACTGGGGGAGAAAGTTGACTTCTGCATGCAACTAAAAATTGCATATATTGCATATATTAGCCTCACTGATTTTCTGCATATATTAGTTCTAACAATTATCAACCATTTCTCTTTACATCAATCTAACAAACAAAGAAATTTGAAAGTTAAAGAAACTAGTAACATGGCAAACTTCTTTAAAAACTTGAGCTTGTGGCCTTGTGATTTATGATCACTTGAATCCCAATTTGGCACCAGAGGAAGATGAGTAAAGCAATGAGGATGCTGAGAAACTTGTGTTATTGCTTGTATGATACAAACTTCTCATTGCCTGCGTTGATGAAGATGTAGCTGGAACTCCATTAGGGTTCTTATTATCTGGAATATTAGTTGTTGGGGAGCCTTTTATGAGTGCATCAACCTTTGCATAATCTTCTCTTTCATGTTTGATTTCTTTGAGCATTGCTGCTACATCTTTCATATTAGGCCTTTCGTCTGGGGAGGCATTTACGCATAGTAAAGCAATGCCTAATGCCTGCATCATTTCGTCGATATCTGATTCAGGGCGCGATAGTAAGCCTGGAGCTAGAACTTCAATTCCTCCCCTTTTCTGTCTTACCCAATCCACTACGTGAAGTCCATCCGGTATTGTTGGATCGATTGGTTGCTTCCCTGTCAAAACTTCCAATACAACTACACCATAGCTATAAACGTCGCTCTTCTCTGTGATTTTCATCATATAGCCATATTCTGAGGAACATCAATGAGGTTAATTAGCATAAAAAAAGTTCTAGGTACAATAATGAATGAGTAGCAAGAGACCGAGTGTGCATATTGAAGTATGTTATAGGAGTTGGTTATATTTACCAGGAGCAATATATCCATAGGAACCTGCAACAGTATTGGAGGATCGAGCAAAATCACCATCATCAACAAGCTTGGCAAGGCCGAAATCTGCAATGTAGGGCTCGAATTCGAGACCAATGAGGATGTTATTGGCCTTGATGTCCCTATGAACAATAGGAGGGACACAATCATGGTGTAAATAAGCAAGGCCTTGTGCTGCTCCTAACAGAATTTGGTATCTCAATTCCCACTCTAATGGATTTCCATTCCTCTCATGTAGGAGACTACCTAGGCTTCCATTAGGCATATAATCATACATGAGCAATCTTGTATTTCGGTTCCAACAACAACCCAAGAATCTCACAATGTTCTTATGTCGGATGGTACCAAGTGTTTTTACCTCTGCAGAGAAGGAATCACGAACTGCACATTTTTCCTCGTTGCAACCATTAGCAGCAGCCATTGTTGATGGCCAAAGCTTCTTTACTGCAATAACCTCACCATTGTTCATATCTGCACGATAAACAACCCCAGAACACCCTTTCCCAATCACATTGGAATCCACTAAGCATCTCAAAATTTGCTCAACTGAAAAGTTCAACTTCTGGAACGGAATGAATTGCCAAGGCCATGAGTCTCCTAACTCAGAATCATCATCTCTGCTAATAGTCCTTCGTGCCCGAATCATGGCAATGGCTCCCATGATCACCATTGCTATTGTCAAGGTGATAAGCAATGCAATTGCTACTTTGAGTCTCCTTGAATTCCTTACACGGTTTTCATTTCCCCCAATCTCTTTTCCAGTAACATTGCTCAAGAAACACGAATCCCGGCCAAATGAGCATAATCCTTGGTTTCCAGCTAGGTCTGTTGCTGATAACTGTCGGAAGAGCTTGTTGTCGGGAAGATAACCAGTGAAGTTGTTGAAAGATATGTTGAGAGACACAAGATTGTCAAGCCCGGAAAGTGGACTTAAACTCCCCTCAAGCTTGTTGTGTGATAAGTCAAGTATGGAAAGCTTGTTGAGTGCCGATATCTGAGATGGGATTGGCCCAGTGAGTCCATTACAACTAAGGTTGAGCGCGATTTCAAGTGCCTCAATTTTTCCCAACTCCATCGGAATATCGCCCAAGAGCTGATTGCTGCTAAGATCAAGCAGCTGGAGACTTGAACAGAGCCCAAGTGAAGAAGGTATCGGTCCTGATAATGAATTCTTGCTAAGAATGAGCTTGTTTAAGGACACCAGGCGGCCAAAACTTGCCGGAATAGGACCCACAAATTGATTACTCGAAACATCCAAAACTTGCAGACCCGATAGCGACGACAATGAATTAGGCAGGTGACCTTCTAGTGTATTGTTGCTTAGGTCTACCATTTGCAATTCTGTACAACTTTCAATCTCATCCGGGATTGAACCAGAAAGGTGGTTTCCCGAAAAATCAAGAAAATTTATGCTCTTAAGACCCCCAATTTCTTTAGGAATCTCCCCAATAATTCGGTTATTCCCCAGCCTTAGCCTTACTAGACTGCCAGCATTCCCAATTTCTTGTGGTATTGAACCCGAAATATCGTTTGAAATCAGGAGTAACTTGGTAAGGTTTTGTAACTGAAACAAGCCCGGAGGCACACTACCAGTGAGTGAGTTATGAGACAAGTCCAATGCTTGGAGGCTACTGCAACTAGCCAAACTTGAAGGAATACTTCCCTCAAGCTGATTCTGCCAAGCAAAGAAAACTACAAGCTTTGATAACATACCAATCTCAGTGGGAATTAACCCCGAGATTTGATTAGTATCAAGCTGCAATTGAACAAGACTTGTGGTATTCGAAAGAACCGAAGGGATTGAACCAGACACATTGTTATTACTAATCATAAGCTCTTCAAGCTCAATAAGCCCACCAAATGACCAAGGTATAACCCCAGACAGAGAATTTAGAGAAAGATCAATCATAGTCAATTTACTACAATTTCCTATCTCTTCAGGAATCACCCCAACAAAACCATTTTGCCATATCAACAATTGTTCAAGTTTTCGGAGCTTACCAAGCTCCGGTGGAATCGAACCAGAAAGACTATTTTCATATAAATACAAATTCACAAGCTCAGAGCAGTTACCTAATTCAGGTGGTATCTCTCCAGATAGCATAGCAGTGTATATAGACAATGTTTGAAGCTTCTTGAGATTACCAAATGAAGCAGGAATAGACCCTGAAACCCTTGTGTCAGCTAGGCCTAAAACGGTCAAATTACTGCAGTTTCCGAGCTCATCAGGGAGCTTGCCGGAGATGTCCTTGTTACCACCGGCACGGAGGGATTCAAGGCTGGCTAATTGGCCTAGCTCAGCCGGAATGTTGCTGGAGAGACGGTTGTCGAAAAGGAGAAGGTTTTTTAAGCTCTTGCAGTTGCTAAGCTCAAATGGGATTTTTCCAGTTAGTTGATTGGAGTTCAAGATTAAGTCTTGAAGGTTTTGAAGCTTTCCAATGCTCGGTGGGATTGTACCCACAATACTGTTTGAGCTGAGGTCGAGCACAGTGAGGGAACGGCAGTCTCCGAGCTCCGGCGGGACGGTTCCGGTGATATTTGCATCGGAAATTATGAGCTTCTGAAGGGATTTGAAAGAAGAAAGATTGGTGGGTAATGATGGAAGCTTGAGAGGGACTGACTGAATATTAATTTCTGATACTAACCCTTGTGGGGTGCATGTAATTGAACTCCATTTGCATGGGTTTTGGTCAAGAATGTTCCAATTTGAGAAAAAAGGTGGTGGGGGTGAAACAGGGGAGTTTGTATGTAGCCATGAGAAGAGTATTGAGGCTTCTTGATTGGCGGTGGTGCCGGAGAAAAGGGTGAAAAGGGTAGAGAGGAGGAGAGAGAAAGAGAGGAAGAGGGGTGGTGGTTTTGATGATGGTGAAGAGGAAGAAGGGAGGAGGGGATTAAGGAGGGTTTTGGGGGAGTACATCGAGGAGGAGGTGCAGGGCATAGACATTTGCCTCAATTTCCAAACCTTTCTTGTTCTTGGGTTTGCATATCATATATTTGGGGTTTGCTGTTTGATGTTTTTTCTCAATGATCTCTCTATATGTTTTTGTTTTTTTTTTCTGGGGTTTGCTTGGTTTGAAATCAAGCTCAGGGTTTAAGAGAGAGAACTATAACACACTTGCTACAGTAAGACAGACAATTAAACAAAGACTTGGAGATTTAAAAAATATGATAAAGAATTGATGAAGGTAGCATTATCAAGAAAGGAATACCTAGATATTAGCAACCTTCACCACCACCCCCACCAGGCACCAGCCACCTCCATTCCTACCTTGGATGCCTCTATATCTCTCTCTCTCTATACACACACACACACACACACACACACACACACAAGGGAGGTGATAGTAATTTGGCCACGCGCAGGAGGAGATTGAATGGAATATGGAGCAGGTGTCAATGATTTTAAAACGTGTGTTTGATATTTGGGTTTTAGTTTAAGTTGAAGGTTTAGGCTTGTTTTTAATATTCTCGGTGTTTGTTTCTCTCCAATTCTCCATATTCACCCATGGTTTCGGGTGACGTTCGATTGCCAGCATTTACGGTTTTAATGCGTTAGCAGTATATTTACAAAATCATATTGAACTCTCTAACACATACCGATGATTAAACATTGGACACCCTCTGATTTCTTCATCACCATGGTTATTTAAATTATCATGTCCAATATATGCTACTCCCAAATTAGTTCATTTTATGTGCATGTACATGGCTTTGATAAAACATGATGAAATTAACCAAAGAAAATGATACATCCCGTAAAAAAGAGAGTTAAAATAGCCTATTTTATTATCCGTCTTATTCTATGTCTCATTTCTTAGTTCTATACAATTGTCACTTTTATTGAAATCAACTTTACAAAATATTTTTAAAATTACAATTATTTAATGAATTATGACATTGTATTTAATTTGCTGATTCTAACAGTCAACCTATTTTTGGATGAATATGTCCGGGCTACTTAATTAATAAGATCATGTCTATAAATTGAACTACAATTGTACATGGTTTGGCAACAAATAAAAGCTAATGTTTTATTTTTATACATTTGATTGTAAAAAGAAGATACTAGACAGGGCGTGTGTACAAGATGATGGAAAATTGTTAATCCAGCAAAACCTGCTTCATGCACTGCCATGCGCATAAGCAAATGAATTACTTGATAAAATACATTATATATATATATATATATATTATTTCACTATAATGTGACTTGGTTAGGGCGCGTTTAATGGACTCACAAACATAAGATGGTGGTTTAAGATTTGTTGATTAAAAATTTGGGCTGACAAAGTGAAGGAGCATCCATCGAAATTAGGGTTAGACCCAGATCGCCATTAGATCCAATGATATTTGTGTTTTATTATAGTAGTATTTAATTGTTTTAGCTCTGAGAAATTAAGACTTTAAGAGAGAATCAGTAGTATATATTTTAAATTTAAAAGGGTAAAGCCTGCTGCAATGACATCTCAATAAAGTAGGGGCAATAGCAACATTATGGAGGCACCATTAAGAGGGACCAAAAACTTATGGGGGAAGATTTAAAATCCTTAATTGGTTGGATGATAGTATAATTTTATTTTATTTTTATATATAAAACAAACACAATAATGTAGCTTATACCCAGTCTTAGGTATCTAAACAATTGATTTATGTAAGGCCTCGGTTTAAGAATGAGAGCCAAGTTTAAGAATTGAAAACCGTTATGGATTATGACAAAAAAAATAAAAATCAATTAAGTTAAGACACACATAAATTAATGCAAGTAAGTTCTTTTATTTAAGTCTTCACGGATAGATGAATCCGTGTAAACCACGACTCTTTGAATATTAGTATGTAAAATTATCTTAACATTATAATTATAAATTTTTAAACATGTGTAATACATATTGTTAATGAATCTATTCATGCACTGGCCATAAAATTTATGAATAATATGAAGGGTCTCACCATATATTAGTGTATTTGGACATTATTAAATTTAAATAAAATTGAGAAATATTGTGAATGTTTTTTTTGTTAAATAACTTAAATTCATAAACATTCTTTAATTGCACAACTTTAATCCAATGTTTATAATCTCCATGTATAACTAAGTGGTTATCAATAATTATTGAAGGATCACCCGAGTGAATTCATATACCAACGAAGTAAACTCATCGAGTTTTAAAATTAAAATTAAATTCATTCATATTAGATATCGTGTTTTTAGATATAGAGATTGATTTGATCTAGCGGTGTAGTATGGAACAGCTCGTGAAACACTTTTGCGTTTTAATTTTTTTTTTAAAGATCTTTTATAAAACGTCGAATAGCGTTTAGTTACACAATAAAAGTGTTTTAATTAAAAATTAAATGACAAAATTATACAAAAATGTAGGGTATAAAGCTTTTTTTTTGCAATAACTCACGAGAAATTTGTGTACACTGCATTTTTGCTAAAAGCACAAATTTTTTGCTCCCGAAAAAACATAAACACATATTTGGTGACCATTACAATAAGCTTAGGATGAGTGATCGTGTGGCCAAGCAACTAAATTGAAATTAAGGTACTCAAAATCCAACATTCTCAAATCATCAAAAGAAGGAAAAAGGGGCTGAAAGAAAAAAAAAAGGAAAAAAACAAAGTAGGCAAGTCACAAGCTAAGCATAAATACAAACCTACATATTCAATATTATGAGCTGTATTATTACCTATATAAATATAGTAAAGTGAGAGAAAATAATACACAAACTCAAAATTTGGAGCTAAGTGAGGATTTGAGGCATTGAGTGGAGCTATAGCTTTTTTACATGTAGTCCCCGATTTCGAGGCTATTTCACGTGACTAGGAGAATCCACCCTCTCTTAGAGTATTGTCTTACCAAACCAAACCCTCTTTTACAAAAAAATATTTCCCCAATAATTTATAATACAGGGTCCTCATTTTGTTATAATATATAGTTTTAATTTCATTAGATTTGCTAATATATATATATATATATATATATATATATATATATACACACATGAGTGATTCATAATCAAAATTAAATAAGAGTTTCTATTATTCAAGCAAATTTTATCGTGTATTCATTTGATCTAAAAATTAGAATTATTCCTGACCGTATAACTGTTATGTGAATGGTGAACCCCACCGGACAATAGTTGTACAGATGGTATATCTCATTCGCATAACTATTGTGCGAACGAGAACTCAAAAATTATATCTCATCCGTAAATAGTTATGCGGATGGTATATCACTTTCGTATAACTATTATGTAAATGAGAATAATTTTAATTTTTAAATCAATGAATGAACGATAAAAATTGCATTAAATAATAATAATAATAATAATAACAGTTTTTATTTAACTTTGGTTATGGATTAATTTTATATATATATATATATATATATATATGGAGTAGTAACTTTAGTGGACTATAATAATTAACAAGGGCCAACAAAATAAAGCTAAACGGCGCTTCACACCTCCCCTATTTTCAGGGTCGTGGCCTTGGGAGTGTCACCAATGGAATCCATACAAGTTTGAATAGTGTCACACGCCCTGACCCAGTCAAATGCCCTACCTTGTCCTTATTAGTTTCAAAATTCTAGTTTAAATTTGACATTTTATTATCAATTTAAAAATTATTAGGATTTCGTTTGATATTAGATTTTATGATCATGAATATTCCAAATCATCAAAAAAAGTAATTTTAACTATAATTTATTGTTTTAAAAATTAAAATTATTTAACATTAATTTTAAATTTTTGCTTCTTAATGTCGAATAAAACTCTTATTTTAAATTTGGAGAAACAAAAATACTACTATCTCTATAAGAAAATAAGTTTATTTCTTGAAATATTGATCCTTAAAGAAAATTGAAAGAAAATTAAAGAAGACTTAATCTTGTTGACAAAGGAGCTAGTATTTGTGGTACATACTATGCGCATGTTAAATAAATATTTAAATATGAGTTGTAAAATATGGATAAAAAAAATTAAAGGAGAGATTTTAGGAATAAATGGTAAGAGAGAAAATAAATTTGTAAAGGACACATCTTCAAGTAGTGACTATTTTTCTTCCTTTCCAATAATAAAACAGATTAAAAACAAATATGATAGTACATGTCATCACTTCTTTGTCACGTTATTTTATAAATTATTTTTTATAAATTTTTTTGTCATCGTAGCAACATTCTATTTTAAAAACAAAAATTCTTGAGTAATGCTATAGTAACAAAATGATCTTACAAAAAATAACTTACAAAATGATATGACAAGGTATAATTGGTTAATGATCTACTATACATGGACGGACCTAGTGATAATAACCAATTAAAATTAACTACATTATTTTGTATTCATATTTAATAACTATTCTTTAGTCACCAGAATATTATTGTTTTTTTGATGAGTATAACTTTTTACATTTTCAACGCGTTCCTTAATAGAAGAACTAGAGGAATGAGGTCGTGGGCCTTTTACTCTAAATGGGCGGGCTTTAGCTGCAAATCCTTTCAGTGATACATCAAATGCAAGACCCGTTATATTATGGAGTCAAGACTCAACATACTCCTTCCTATTATGTTTTTGGGCCTGACCATAACAACCAAGGAATTGATAGAAGCCATAAGGTTTAGGACAAACAATTTTTCATAAACTTGTAGGTAGATGATCCAATTCCAATGTTTGATGATCTTATGATCGTTATTTTTACAAAATGTTACACAAATACTAGACTGGTTCCTCCTGTAGCTTAATCTTAAATTTTGATTATCGTTTGATATATACGGAATTAAAGATTAAAATTAGTCTTAATAACTATATTAATACTTATAGCCTGTATATTATAATTATCTAATATTTCCAACTTAATCATGAGTTTAATGTATCATACAATTACACCGTTTTTTCTACAACTATAGGAAGTAACTGATATTCGTCAAGTAATAGCTTTTGTTACCATAAGTCTCGTGTGGAGAACTTTTTGAGATGTTGCAATGTTTGATCATCCATTAACTTACACTAATTTTGTAATTAATTATAGTGAGAGCTTCTATTTGATATACTAGGAGAGAGCAAGTGCATGTTGGGTTTGGGACGGGTAATGTAACAATTTGGGTCAAATTTTGAGTCCGACATAAATTTTGGGTCAAATTTTTAGTTTGAATTGAATCAAATTCATTCAAACAAGATTTTAAATTATTAGCTCAATAATATCTTTTTGGGTCATGTTAGCCCATCAGATATTCAGGTCATGATCGAAAATACTATTGTTGATAACTTAATTTTTTATAGAAAAATGATATAATGTCGACAAATATTTGACGAAATTGAATTGTGACTATCGTAAAAGTGTATGCAGTAAGATAAAATAAATTAAAATGAGACCCTTCTTAATTCCTACCTATCACATGTATGCACATACGTTGCAATCATAATAAATTTTCGTAATGTATAACAGAACTCTTCTTTATATATAGATAAATTCTTCCCATATGTTTCAACGTGAGACTACGCAATTTAAATCCTTCAAATTTAGATAATACAATTGTTTTGAAACAAAATAAATATAAAAATTTAATAAAATCACAATAGCATTTGTGACGACATTGCCCAATAAAGTGCTCCTTAAATTATATTATATCCGCTACATAAAAAAGACTAATATTTTGTTCACAAAAGATTAATTACAAAAAAAAAGATACAAAATGGTGTAGATGATGGTTATGGGTTCTTCGGTAAAAAGTTCTTCTATATTCCAGTATGGTAAAACCTTAATCAAGAGCTACATATATCTTGAATGTATTTTTTGTTAGATGCTCAGGTTTAGCTTAGCATATATTGATGTTGCAAAACAATCCAGAAGTATGCTTATATGTATGTATTAATATGTATTGGTTTAGTGTTTACTAAGATGGTGCTTGATTGCATCTTAATACATCTTAACAGTCCACCTCTTAATGCATTTTAACAACCCATATCTTTGTATTAAGAGGTCCTCTGAATAGTTAAGATACAAATATAAGTCTAAACTATTCAGATGACCTCTTAATACAAAGATATGAGCTCTTAAAATGTATTAAGAGGTGAGCTGTTAAGATGCATTAAGATGCAATCAAATACCACCTGAGAATACTTCACATAGGATGTGGGATTTATAACATCTGTTGTACCTCCAACTCTGGATTCATTTAGGAAAAAATTCACTGTAATTGTGAATCACTTAATAAAAAGGATCAAGTTGTTATGCAAGTATGCAACTCAAGCGCTTAGCTACTGATAAATCACAACCTATGGGCCAGAAAAGACATCAGCTAGTTAAACGGATTATTAATACACCAAGGCTTTAGAGAGAGGAAAATTAAAGATTTTGCTATTACTTGTTACATCGAGCTGTAGTAAATTCATATATCCTAGAGGTTGTTCAGGTTCAGCTTTTTCATTCCTTCGATCTTATTATTGTGTACTACCCCAATTTTCAACTGTTGTTCTAGTTCCTGTTTTTACTCTACTAAGTTATACATATTTTTGTTGATTATCTATGTAATTTTATCAAATGGCAGGTATATTTGTATAGTATAGGCAAATTAATTAAACATCCGTCTGTTCTTCTTTTTTTAATTTCTTCTGAGTGCTAATCAATGACTAACTAAACTTTGCAGCAAGTGGTTTTTACAGAAGCTTGGTCATGAAGGTATTTACATTCAATAGCTCTATCACATGAATATAAGAATAAAAAAAAATAAAAAGTTGAACAACATTATTTTTAACTAGTGATGTACTTCTTCTAGGTTTGAATAATTTGTTAGTGGCATATGAGGATAAGTCAGCCTATGCACTGTGTGTATTTTCTTTGGCTCTTGGGCCAAATGAGGAGCCGCTTACTTTCATGGGAAAGACCCCGGTATGTTTCTTGAATAATATTTTCTTCGTGGATAAGAAATGAAGATATGTCTATATATTATGCAATTAAGCATTTTAGTGCAGACTCAAGGCTTTAGTGATATGAAATATTGAATTTTATAATGATAATGAACTGGTTTTAATGAACTAGATACATCTAAAGAAAGCATGCATACTAGCTTGGTGGCTTCATTTTACTGAAATGGACTCCATATAAAGGCGTCCTATAATTTTTTTTCATATGAATGTGAAAATTAGAATGCTTGGTGCCTTCCGTTTGATGCAAGGAATTTGAACGAATTGCTTGTCTTGCACCCTATCTGCACGATAATGGGATCTTGATAATTGACAAAACACTTATTATTAGAAATAACAATGCCTAAATGTGCTCTATAAAAAAATCTTAATATTGGTTATAGAGAGGGAGAGAGGGCATCAATAAATAAAAAATATATATAAAAAAAGAGGAAAATATTTACGGATGGGAGGCAATGCAAAATCAATTTAATAAAGGTGGTACAATAATTAGTGCTTTAATTTGTAAAAGAAGAAAACATTAATTGTAAAATTTACATGTCAATAACCTTTCGACTAATTTAGTCAGCTGAATATACAACAAGAAGAATAAATTATAAAAGAAAAATTAGGATAAACATGCAATAATTGAATAACAAATCAAAAGAAAACTACTTAATGATTGTTTATTTAATCCTAAATCTGAAACATGAAGGGATCAATTAACATCATTAATGAGGTGTAAGTATTTTTTTAATTTTTTTAGAGAAATATAAAAGTCACGGTTCATAAGATTTTTGCTCATTTTAAGTACCTGGTAAATTACTCGCTGCTTCATCTGCCAATTTTTATAGTAGGGATGTGACGGACTTTGTGAAAATCTTCTCCTTTTACATGAACCCTATTTTTGAATGTTGTGCCCATTTCAATAATATGTAACTTCTGGAGGGTAGAGAGAAATCTTAATCCATCCGGGAGCATCTTCAAGCCATCGCAATTCCATATAATTAACTTGGAAAGATTGGGCATAGCTCCCTCATCTACCCTCCATTCCATCAAGTTTTTCAATAAGGAGAATTTTAGAATTCTGAGTTGTGGAAACCAAAAGCAGAACACACGATCTTCTTCCCCGTATAAGAACCGCCCCATAATAGGAGGTATCGTAGGTTGGGAATCTTCTCCAGTATGATCATTGGGTCTTCCTCAAGTTCACAATTTTCTAATTCCATAGAAGTGAGGCTCAGAGAGAAACGATAGTCCCCCATAGGTAATACGCCTATAGGAGCTTCTATCCCTAATCCGTTGAGAAAGGGACACTCTAGCAGTAGTCTCCAAGGAGAAACAACCCCTTCTTCTAATTCTGAATCAATGTAAAGGTATGAATAACGCAAGTGTCGGGAGGAGGTGATGGAGCTGATGATCCCCTGGAGGACATCAACAAGACTTCCATCTATATGTCCTCCAAATACCTGAAGCTTCCTTAATTTTAAGATATCATTCGCATCACAAACACTTGTTTTAAAATTATATAACAACTCCAGCTCACTTAAGCCATCAAATCTCAGTTTCTCAACTTCATTTACTTTAAACCACTGACGAGGAAGGTATAAATGCTGCAACTGCTTCAGCTTCCATAGCACATTCGGTATAGTAATACTAACTGCCAAAACCCTTAAATCAAGGGTTTGCAAGTTCCTCAAGTTACCGATCGATGATGGAATCTCTTCTAGTAAACTTAAGTACTTGAGGTAGACCAGTTCTCCTATTCTTCCTGCATGTCCAACATTGACAAAAGCAATTTGTGTGAGCTTCAAAACTCGAAGCAGCAGGAGACTCAATATTTCTTTTGGAAAGTCTGTACGCGAACCATAAGATCCAAACAACACTAGAGATCGAAGTTTTGGAGTCGCATGTTGTTGTTGTTGTAGTATAAATAAGCTAGACCTGCAAGTAGTATAATTAAAGGAACGAATACAGAGTCTCCTTGCTAAGTCACTGTCTGCAGATGTAGAATTCAAATTTAGCAGTAAATCATCGTGATTGCGCCCAAAATCAATTACATTTAAAAAATTTTGCTCCTTTCCTTTAGACAAACATACGTCTCGAACAAGGTCATGAACGCTGCATGTTTGAAACTTTAACCATGAATATGAATATAGTTCAAGGTCATCCAATTCTGTTGGTTCAACTTGAACAAGGCTTCTTTGCGCCAGTTCACCCAAGTAGCGTTCTTCTACATCCAACATCATTTCTCCTTTTGCTCGGTCCTCCAAGGATACCATTCCTTCTGCTATCCACAACAAATAAAGTTCATCCGTGTAGATAATCTCATCCTCCTCAAAATTGTTAGTGTTTGGATATTTGATGTTTTGAATGATAACAAAATGAGTATATTATACTTACAGTATGCATGGTTCCTTAATATGTCTGATGCCTGCGTGGGTATAAGAGTTACACTGATGCATGTGAATATAATAGGTGCACACCCATAATTGTCTGATGCTTGTAATATGTGCACACCCATGCATGTGAATATAATATGTGCACACCCATAATTATCTGATGCATGGGAATATAATATGTGGTCACCCATTACTATCTTATGGATGTAAATAAAATATGTGCACACCTATAATATAGTGCATTATCCCAGCTGTTTGAGTCCATCAAGGAATTAGTTTTATACTGCTGGATTCGGTTGGTCTGTGTCAGTATTCAAAGAAGTTGGCTGTTCTCAAGTAAGTGAATTTGATATTTGAATTAAACCCATTTATTAAAGAATATGCTAACAGTCTTTTCTGACATGTTTCCTCAGAAATTAAATTCTCCCATACTTGATTTCTAAAATCTAGGAGAATAATCTTTCTCTCATAAGTCTGCTGATCCGTGCCATATTCATTGAGGATTTCATGGGAACAGATTCATTCATAGCCGTTGGAAGCTGCTCTATAAAATCATTCTACCTCTTGGCTATTGAAGGGAACTTGGAAGAGCTCTAATCAAGGAGATACATAAGTTCATTAGCTTTCTAAGTTATCTTCCAGCAATCAGTTGTATTGTTCTCATATTTTCTACTGGAAGAGTGATATCTTGTAATCAAAATCATTGTTTAAAAGTGTAAGCCGTGTGTGGCTTGTTCTATCTAGTTGTAGATAGGTTTTGTTCTTAGATTGCTTTCAAGGTTGCTGTGGAGCAAGGGTCTCAGTGGTGAGAAGGATTGCAGTGGTGCATAGGGACAGGAGTGTCCATCACAGAGGAAAGCTATAAGAACAGGGAAGTTATCTTGTATCGTATTGAATTTAAGTTTAATAAAAAGAGTCTCCAATACCAATTGGTATTGGACGTGGAGTAGGCCACTAGATTAGAGTTTAAGGGCCGAACCACGTAAAAATCGTTGTGTTTATGGTTTGCTTATTTGTGTTGTTTGATCCTTAAAGCTTGAATTCTGTTTAGAAGAAATCTGCATAATACTCAGTTGTTGGGTCTTGTTTTGCACTAATTCAGACACCAATTCAGACAAGGTATAACTGTCTGTTCATATCATCACGAAGAACATATACTAATTCAGACACTAATTCAGACAGGGTATCACTGTCTGAATTTCCTGCAGAAAGTCATTCTGAAAATTTATCACTGTTGTTCATTAATTACAAATTACACCTATTCACCCCCCTCTAGGTGTGCTCATCTATAGAATTACATTTGGTATCAGAGCAAGGCTCTACTAATATTGATCTTTGCAGGTCGTAGGGAAAGATCCTATGACACACCTAAGCTTTCAAGAAGGTCAATCCACAAGCAGGCCACCTTTACTGCTCGGAAGTTAGAATTTCAACTTTTGGAAGTTCAGAATGATGATCTATCTGAAACGAGACCCATGGGAATGGTGGGTCGTTGAAAATGGTCCTGTCATTCCAAGACGCGATGATGGCCGACCTAAGACACTTATGGAAATGGATGCAAACGAATCCTATATGGTATCTTATGATTCCAAGGCCATGAATACACTGCTGAGTGGCATGATTCAGTCAGAAATTGATAAGGTTTCTGCTTGCTCAACTGCTAAAGAAATATGGGACACAATCATCATGAGTCACGAAGGGTCTACTAAAGTAAAGGAGGTCAAGCTGAGCATGCTAATGCATGAATATGAACTGTTCAAATTGGAGAAAAATGAATCAATCAAAGATGCCCAGGGAAGGTTCCTCACATTAATGAACTCTCTAAGTATGCTCGGACGAAAGATCGATCAAAAGGAAATCAACCGAAAGATTCTTAGAGTCATGCCCAAGAGATTTGCTCCAAAGGTTACTACACTTCAAGACTCAACCTCAATCAGTACAATGGAAACCCTCACATTGTTCGGAGAACTTGAAGAGTTGGAAAACCAACTGAAATTGTATGATGAAGAAGATGAGGCACCTAAGAAGAAGACTCTGGCGTTGCAAGCTGAAAGTTGTATGGAGAGTGATGACGAAGATTCGGATGAAGAAATAGCTTTAATGACCAGAAAATTGAGGGAGCTGATCCGAAAGAAGAATCAATCAAAATTTCCAACAAAATCCTTCAACAACAGGAAAGACTTCAAGCAAAAGCCACAAGAAGAAAATTGTTTCGAATGTGGAAGGCCGGGTCACTTCAAGAGAAATTGTTTTCAGCTAAAAAGGAAGAACAAAGCAAACTACCCAAAAGGAAAAGCACTAATGACATGGAGCGATGATGAATCAAATCATGAAGATCAAGATGATGAAACCGCTCATCTCTGCTTCACTGGATTAAGCGATGAAGAGACATCCCAGGTAAGGTCCGAACTTGGCAATATTACTGTTTCAGATTATCTTGTTTTAAAAAATGAAAATATTCGCATAAAAGAGAAAAATGCTCACTTGAAAAGTTGGATAAATGATTTAATGAAAGAAGTAGAGATTTTAATTGAGGAGAAACAAAAGATAGTTAAAGATTGCATATCATATGAAATATCTCAATTAAATGCGAAAATTGGATAGTTAGAAAATTATAATAAAATCTTATACAATCGTGCAAATATATTAAATGAAGAAAACAATAGTCTTAAAAATGAGAATGATAATTTAAAAGAAAGCTTAAAAATGAGGGATGCTTGTATTGATGCTTTTGATGATGGGAAAATAGTAAACATGCATAATAACAATGAGAAAGAAATAAAGTCGTTAAAAAGAGATCTTACGAAATTTGTTCAAGGTGAAGAAAATTTAAAAATAATGCTAGGAGCTCAAAGGTCAAGCCTTGACAAACAAGGAATTGGATACAATCCTGTCAAAAATATAACAAGCACTTCTAATAAAATTAGAATAATAAACAATAAACAAAGAAACAGGCCTCTTTATTGCTCACCCTTTGTCACTTGCAAAAAATGTGGTTCAAAGGACATTTTGATACTAATTGCAACAAAACAAAAATAAAACAAGTGTGGGTAAAGAAAGGAGAATTGATTGATACTAACAAATTCGGACCCAAACAGATTTGGGTACCAAAACAATGAGCTACTATATTGTTTCTGCAGGTATGCTTAAAAGCTAAAGTACCATCACATAAATGGGTACTAGACAGTGGATGTTCTAGACACATGACATGTGATAGAACAAAATTCACTACACTTGATACAAAGAAAGGTGGTTCAGTTACTTTTGGAGATGATACAACATGCCAAATCATCGGTAAAGGTAAAGTTGGTAATGGTAAAGTCTCTATTGATAATGTTCATCATGTTGAGGGATTAAAATATAATCTAATTAGTGTAAGTCAGCTTATGGATAGTGGTCATAAAGTAATCTTTGATAAAGATAAATGTGCAATTATTCATGCTTCTCAAAATGTGCCTCTAATAGCCAACAGGGAAGGAAACATTTATACAATTAATTTTGAAAATCAAAATCAAGATATCTGTTTAGCTGCAGTTCAAGATCAAACTATATTATGGCATAGAAGATTAGGACATGTGCATATGGAGTTGATTAACAAGTTAGCTGCAAAGAACCTTGTTAAAGGCCTACCAAAGCTGAAGTATGAAAAGACAGGTATATGCAATGCTTGTCAATTAGGTAAACAAGCAAGAAACTCTTTTACAAGCAAAAATCAGGTATCAACTTCTTTACCTCTTTAATTATTGCATCTTGATTTATTTGGTCCTGAGAGATATGTTAGCCTAGGAAATAATCATTATGCTTTTGTTATTGTTGATGATTTTTCAAGATATACATGGGTTCTATTTTTGAAAACTAAAGATCAAGCCTTTGCAGAATTTGAAAAGCTCATAAAGAATGTTGAAACAAAACACAATCTCAAACTAATTGGTATAAGGAGTGACCATGGTGGTAATTTGGAAAGGACTTTATACCATTTTGTAACGAGACATGTGTTACACATGAGTTCTCTGCTCCAAGAACACCACAACAAAATGGAGTAGTAGAACGCAAAAATCGTACTCTCCAAGAAACTGCGCGGACATTACTTCAAGAAAGTAAACTGCCTAAAAGATTTTGGGCAGAAGCTGTAAGTACTGCATGTTACATCTTAAATAGAGTATTGATTAGACCCATTCTATTGAAAACCCCATATGAGTTATTAAATAAAAGAATTCCTAATATCAATTACTTCAAAGTTTTCGGTGCTAAATGTTTTGTTTTAAATACAAGTGGCAATCTTGGTAAATTTGATGCTAAATCATCTGAAGCTATATTTCTTGGTTATTCAATACATAGTAAAGCATATAGAATTTATAATCTTGATAAATCAAAAGTGGAAGAATCTGTGCATGTAATCTTCGATAAATTTAACTGTTATCTGTCAAAGGAAGAGGATTCTGTAGGAGAAGAGAATGTGAACCATGATATTCAAACAGCTCAATCCAGACAACCTAAGCCGTTTGAATCAAAAGAAAAATCAAGCGCATCAGGAAAACATTCAAGAGATATCAGACAGCCTGAGCCGTCTGAATCTGTAGAAAACTCCGTCATGCAGACACCTAAACCCAGACAGTCTCAACCGTTTAAATTAAAAGAAAAAACAGATGACCAGTCAGATGCAGAACTTGATATACTGGAGCCTGAACCTGATGAGCAAATGACCTCGGTCAGACTTTCTAGATCATCTAGAACTGTGAGAAATCATCCTCCTGATTTGATCATAGGTGATCCCAACACATGGATGAACACAAGAAGGAAAACAAAGAATTACTGTGCATTTTCAGCATTTCTTTCTCAGATAGAACCTAAGAATGCTAATGAAGCAATTGAAGATGAAAATTGGTCCATTGCCATGCAAGAAGAATTAAATCAATTCGAAAGGTGTTAGGTATGAGATCTTGTTAAACTTCCTAGAAATGCATCTATCATTGGTACAAAATGAATTTTCAAAAACAAACTTGATGAAAATGGCATAATCACAAGAAATAAAGCTAGATTGGTAGCTCAAGGCTATAACCAACAGGAATGTATAGATTATGAAGAAACTTTTGCTCCTGTTGCTAGATTAGAAGCAATAAGAATTTTATTAGCCTATGCATGCTATAAACAGTTCAAATTATATCAAATGGATGTGAAAAGTGCCTTTTTGAATGGTTTTTTAAATGAAGAAGTATATGTCAAGCAACCACCCGGATTTGAACATGAAAAATATCCTCATTATGTTTTTAAATTGAAAAAGGCCTTGTATGGACTAAAACAAGCTCCAAGAGCTTGGTATGAGAGGCTAAGCAAATTTTTATTAGACAATGGTTTTAATCGTGGGAAAATTGACTCTACTCTGTTTATCAAATCCAAAAATAAGGATTCTTTAATTGTTCAAATTTATGTTGATGATATAATTTTTGGAGCTACTAATAATTCTCTGTGTGAGTGGTTTTCAAAATGTATGCATAATGAATTTGATATGAGCCTTATGGGTGAGTTAAACTACTTCTTGGGGCTTCAAATCAAACAAACAAATGAAGGTATTTACATTCACCAATCGAAATATATAAAGGAACTGTTAAAGAGATTTGGTTTTGAAAATACCAAACCAAAGGCAACCCCAATGAGCACCTCTGTCAAGTTAACTACTGATGCTACAGGTAAAGATGTTGAGGTAACAATGTATCGAGGCATGATTGGTTGTTTACTTTATTTAACAGCATCAAGACCTGATATTATGTATTGTGTATGCTTATGTGCTAGATTTCAAGCTCAACCAAAAGAATCTCATCTTAAAGCTGTTAAACAAATTTTTAAATATTTATCTGGCACCATGAATCTTGGCTTATTTTATCCTGTATCTCTAAGCTTTGAACTCATTGGATACTCAGATGCAGATTATGCAGGGTGCCAAGTTGATAGAAAAAGCACAAGTGGTGCTTGTGAATTTTTAGGACAAAGCCTTGTGGCTTGGCACAACAAGAAACAAACATCCGTTGCCTTGTCCACTACAGAAGGTGAATATTTTGCTGCAGGTAGTTGTTGTTCACAAATTTTGTGGATGATACAAACTTTACATGATTTTAATGAGATTTGTGAAAATGTGCCTATTTTTTGTGACAATACTAGTGCAATAGATATCTCTAAAAATCCTGTACTTCATTCTCGTACTAAACATATTGAGGTTAGACATTATTTTCTGAGAGATAATGTTGCTAAAGGATTAATAAAATTAGTATTTGTCCCTACTGAACATCAATTGGCTGATATTTTTACAAAATCTTTAAGTGAAGAGCGTTTTTGCACCTTAAGAAGAGAACAGGTGTCTATTTGTTACTAATATATATATATATATATATATAGATATATATATATATATACTCATTATTACCCAGCCTATTTGATGTTACTAATATTTATATTATGTGGGCATAATTTTTTCCGTGTTAAAGCACAAGGGTATCTTTGGTTTTTGTTTCACTTTGTTTTCGCGGGAATTAACACTTAAAGGGTTTTCCTTCCTCAATCTAAAACCCTTCATATTCCTCCCTCTTTTTATCTCTCTCTCTGTCTCTCTTCGCAGACAACCCCAATCCAACCCCGTTTCCCCTCTTCCTCCTAACTCTTCCTTCAAGCAACGTTAGGGTTTCAACTAAATGGCAAAAACTCGCGGCGGCCACACCAACAACACCGGTCGGCAACCGTTTCGGCGTCGACAGGAAGCGTCGGTAGCAGCGGCATCGTCGGCTCCACAACAAGCTACAATGGGACCTCGCGAAACACGTCGGCTCCATAGGAACTTCCAGAAGCTTGCCACCGATCTCGGTTCCTCCTCTAAAGCAATGAAGCGTCACGGAAAGCCATCAAAGGGTACAACCCCTGTCACAGTGAGTCTCCCTGATTCCCCTCCACCCATTTCTAAATCCATTTCGTTTCGATCTCCCAAATTTGCTTTTCGCTTTCATAATACTATGATGAACAAATCTATTATGTTTGGGAAATCTGTAGATCCGGTGTTATTCGCAAATATTGGGTTTACTGGGTTGTTTGACCATCTTGAGTTGACTGTGATGTTGTTCCCCCCTAAATCTGCATACCCCATGTTAATCAAACAATTTTATGGAAACATGTCTGTATCGGGAGATAAAATTCAATCTTTTGTACAAGATACACCAATTTCTATGGATTCTGCTTTGTTGAGTCAGATTTTAAACATTTCCTGTTCTGGTCCCTCTCCGTTTACTCTTAATGGTCCATTGGAATTTGCAAACTTATCTGTTCTTGACCAACTTCGTATTGTCAAAGATTGTCCCACAGCTGAATTTGTTTCCCTACCTACTGTTATTGAGATATCTCCTATCAACAGTGTGTTACATAAGCTCATTCGTTCTAACTTGGTCCCTAGAACTGGTGGCAGGTCAAACATGACTTACCAAGATTTAATTCTTTCAGCGCTCATAATGTCTGAAACAAAATTCAACTGTGCTCTATTAATGATTAATCATATGAAAAGTTGCATAAAAACCAAATCCAAATGTTTTTCATATGGGGGGTTGTTAACCAAAGTGTTTGCTCACTTTGACATTTCTTTTGCCAATGAAGAAGTGTTTCAAATAACTGAGGTGATTGATGAATCTAATTTTAAAAGCTCTAAAGTCAAAGTGAGTGCTGATGGTGTACTATCTTGGGATGTGGATGATTCTGCCATTCCAGATTTTGGCCCAACAGGGTCTGCTCCTCATTCTCCAACTTCCATTCCTCCCCGTTCCCTAAACTCTGATCTCTCTCAGCTTGTTCACACGATGACCAATACGCTTGATTCCATTCTCACTTCAATCAATTCTTTGTCTACCTCAGTATCTAACTTGTCTGATAGGGTAACCACTGTGACTGAGAAAGTTGATTTCCTGATGGCTCGTCATGATTCCTTGGAAGTCCAATTGAAGGCTCTTGATAAGAAAGTTGAAGATGCTTTATATGAGACTGATAAAGAGACCTAGCTACTCTTTTTGATGATGCCAAAGGGGGAGAGTAATTTGGAGCTGTCAGTCTTTGCAGTTTTTGGGATACTATTTCAGTTTTCTTTTGGGGATAATATTTTTTGGTCTAATTGATGGGTTTATGAATTGTTAACTGTTGATACTTTAATCTGGCTGATTGATACTTTAAATGTCACTAATATTTTAAAAATTGTCCTGAATGGAGATTCACATGTTTTGCATATTCGTCCTCTCAATGTTTATTTTGTCTTAATAATATGCATAAATTTAGGGGGAGCCATATAGTTAGGGGGAGTATATTGATTAAAAGTTCACTCATTTTGTCATCATCAAAAAGGGGGAGAATGTTAGTGTTTGGATATTTGATGTTTTGAATGATAACAAAATGAGTATATTATACTTACAGTATGCATGGTTCCTTAATATGTCTGATGCCTGCGTGGGTATAAGAGTTACACTGATGCATGTGAATATAATAGGTGCACACCCATAATTGTCTGATGCTTGTAATATGTGCACACCCATGCATGTGAATATAATATGTGCACACCCATAATTATCTGATGCATGGGAATATAATATGTGGTCACCCATTACTATCTTATGGATGTAAATAAAATATGTGCACACCTATAATATAGTGCATTATCCCAGCTGTTTGAGTCCATCAAGGAATTAGTTTTATACTGCTGGATTCGGTTGGTCTGTGTCAGTATTCAAAGAAGTTGGCTGTTCTCAAGTAAGTGAATTTGATATTTGAATTAAACCCATTTATTAAAGAATATGCTAACAGTCTTTTCTGACATGTTTCCTCAGAAATTAAATTCTCCCATACTTGATTTCTAAAATCTAGGAGAATAATCTTTCTCTCATAAGTCTGCTGATCCGTGCCATATTCATTGAGGATTTCATGGGAACAGATTCATTCATAGCCGTTGGAAGCTGCTCTATAAAATCATTCTACCTCTTGGTTATTGAAGGGAACTTGGAAGAGCTCTAATCAAGGAGATACATAAGTTCATTAGCTTTCTAAGTTATCTTCCAGCAATCAGTTGTATTGTTCTCATATTTTCTACTGGAAGAGTGATATCTTGTAATCAAAATCATTGTTTAAAAGTGTAAGCCGTGTGTGGCTTGTTCTATCTAGTTGTAGATAGGTTTTGTTCTTAGATTGCTTTCAAGGTTGCTGTGGAGCAAGGGTCTCAGTGGTGAGAAGGATTGCAGTGGTGCATAGGGACAGGAGTGTCCATCACAGAGGAAAGCTATAAGAACAGGGAAGTTATCTTGTATCGTATTGAATTTAAGTTTAATAAAAAGAGTCTCCAATACCAATTGGTATTGGACGTGGAGTAGGCCACTAGATTAGAGTTTAAGGGCCGAACCACGTAAAAATCGTTGTGTTTATGGTTTGCTTATTTGTGTTGTTTGATCCTTAAAGCTTGAATTCTGTTTAGAAGAAATTTGCATAATACTCAGTTGTTGGGTCTTGTTTTGCACTAATTCAGACACCAATTCAGACAAGGTATAACTGTCTGTTCATATCATCACGAAGAACATATACTAATTCAGACACCAATTCAGACAGGGTATCACTGTCTGAATTTCCTGCAGAAAGTCATTTTGAAAATTTATCACTGTTGTTCATTAATTACAAATTACACCTATTCACCCACTCTAGGTGTGCTTATCTATAGAATTACAAAAATTGCCCAAATAAAGGAAAGAATGCCTTAAGCGAGGAGGTAAATTATCGTAGCTTAAAGATAAAACCCCTCTGACTGTACGGTTTTCATCGTCCTCAAAGCCATCACCGCTAGCTAGATATGAAGTAATGTATTTGTTTATCATCTCCCATTCCCTGTACACTTTACCTTTTAAAATCCCACCAAGAGTAGAAATTGCTAGTGGTAGACCTTGGCATCGCCGAACCATGTCCCTTCCTATTTCCTCCATCTCTGACTTCACCCTCTCAGCCTCTCTTCTGCAAAACAACAAGACATTCATTCAACTATGACTCATAAATGCATGCCAGCAAATTGTGTTTAAGAATTATATATTAATTCTACACAATATGCATGCATGTATGCTAGCATTCTCCGTCCTTTAAACTATTTACCCCCTTTCTAATTTCCTCATGCATGTTAGGATGGTAGGTTTCTAATCTTTGCATATCCCCTTGGGTTTGACCTCATTGCCACATGAAACCCTAATGTTTTGGAGTATGTTTGTGTCATTTTAGTTAAGTAATTAGTGAATACTATTTAAGAAAACGGCCGGAAGTTGACTTGTGTTCATGTTCAAATTGTTAAATAGTTGGAAGTACCATTTCCTTCTAATTTTTACAAATTAGCCCAAGAATTCAATACAACAAGTTCAGTATTAAGTTAATACTGAAGATTTGAACTTAATTTTGAGCATCCCAATCTCCAATTTTAGTAGACCAGATGTGTTGATTTGGCATTATACTAAAAGTGGTGTATATACAGTTAGATCGGGGTACTTTGTAGCTTTGAATCGGAAACGAGATGCTATGAAGCACAGTTCTTCCTCTTAGGAGGAAATTTATTTTTAATCTTCTATACCATGTGACCTTACGCTACAGTAAAATAAGATATCTTTATCACTATATAGGTTATTAAATTTGGTCTATTTAAGTACTATTTTTGTTCTTTTCAAATTATACTTTTAATTACATTTAATTGAGCCAGTGTAAAAAATTATATTTTCGCAAAATTGCAAGCTAGACCTTAATGTTTCCTCACTAAAAATTGAACTCCGAAGTACATTTGAATAGGTCAATTTAACCTTATTCAAAATTGTGAACCCTTACAAAGATTGTGTACATTTTTTAAAACCCATTGTTTTTTCAGAGTAAAAAAACATGCATTTTTAATCCCTGAAACAACTTATTCCATTAGTTAAATTTTGAGATAAGGTTAAACTAATCCAACTAAGTGTACTTTAATGTTAAATTACTAACAAAAAATATTTAGGATTTAAATTACACTTTGGCAAAAACATTAAGATTTATTTTGCATTAAATTAATACTATAAAAGGCCATCATTGTTTAAAGTGTGAAGCTATTTTAGATTGGGCGTTGGGGTTTAAGATTTCACATAAGGTTAATTCATCTCCAATTTAATTACTAAGAAAAATAGTAAGTCTTGATTGCAAAGCAGAATCATCGATCATGGTTTCATTTTTGCATTAATTAAAGCCCTCAAAAGAATAAGTTAATTGGTAAATATTATTTTCCTATAAATCAATATGTCATTGCCACATGCATTGAATTTGTGATGAAAAGAATATTTGTAATACCGATCCACTAGATTCATATGTAGTTCTTATATTTATATTATACTTATCCACAGTGTGGTAAAAAGACCGATTGAGTATTAAATACCGATTCGTTGTCGAAATTAATTCATGGATCCAAAAACATAAATTGAGTTTGAAAATTTGACTTTTATCTGGTTATTATTAAATAAATTTTATATTAATACTCCAGTCTAATTGAAATATTTAAAAATTTAAAATTAACATGAATTCAATTAATTTAGACATTACAATAATAAAGTTATAAATTACTTAAATTTTTTTTACTCAATATAAGATTTATTGTATTAAAAAGTTAAATAAATCACATCAACTATAAGTTTAAAAGGATGACTTTGAAAACTCAAATTTAAGTTTATATTTTGCAACAAATGGAGTATAATTTATAATGAATATATGAACATATATAGTTTAACAAATTGAGTTATTGTTTATGGAAAAATAACTTTACATTTAGTATGAACAAATAAAAATAATATTCATTAATATTGTACTTAAAATTCTGATCGGATTATATCAAGCTAAAGTCATGTTTGGTTCTATGATGCTTACCACGGATAAGACAACAGGCCGGAGAAGCAACAATCTTAGACTAAATATAGTCTAGGATTCAGATTTTACTCTAACAGCAAGACTAAATATAGTTTGTGAGTTTTTCCGGTGAACCAAGCAGACTATATCAAGGAACAAGAATTTGGTGGACTATAATTTTACTAAAGGATTTGGTATAATCTACGGTATAGTCCATCAGAATTGAAGACTAAAAGACATCTACTGATGTCATATGGACTAAATATAGTCTACGGAATAATCTAGCTGTTTCATTTGAAGAACTGGACTCCTCTTGTTTGTCGGTATCCCCAACATTATCAACAGACTCTTCAAATATTAAAGACTCCTCCACGCTTTGTTGCGATGACATTAGAAACTCAAGTTTGGAAACCACATCAGTCATTGTAGGACGTTCACTTGCCTGATTGTTCAAGCATTTCTCTGCAATTTCCACGAATGCCTTGAGGCAATCTGGTGAGATTTGGTTCACCAGACTACGATCAATTATGTGATCAAGTGTTCCTTCTTTGATGCAACATTGAGCCCAAAACACTAGAGAGTGTTGATTGTCCTCAAGTGTTAGATCGACAGCTGGCCTTCCACACAATACTTCCAGCAAAATCACCCCAAAGGCGTACACATCAGATTTTCTGGTCAGTATGTTAGTTAAGAAATACTGTGGATCAAAATAACCGAATGTTCCTTTGACTTTGGTGATGACATATGAGCATAACTGATTCGCAGGGCCTATTTTGGACAATCCAAAATCAGAAATCTTGGCTGCAAAATTCTCATCCAACAGAATGTTTGAGCTCTTCACATCGCGGTGAATCACCATATGCTGGACCCCTGTTCCAGTGTGAAGGTAGTCTAGTCCACGGGCTGCGCCAATGCATATCTTGAGCCTTTGCTCCCAAGACAAAGGAGGAGGAGGAGGAGCTATAATAGTACCACTTCTTCTGACTCTTTTGTACAGATGATCAGCAAGGGTACCATGAGGCATGTATTCGTAAATAAGGATCATCTCAGGGAAGTCGTTGCAATAACCAATCAGAGACACCAGATGACTATGTCGGAATTTGGAAAGCATTTCAATTTCAGTCCAAAATTCACGTGCTCCCTGATTGGACTTGGAATTCAACCGCTTCACAGCAACAGTAATCGAGGTCTCATGATCAACAACTATGCCTTTGTATACCTTTCCAAATCCACCCTTTCCGATGACCAATTCATCATCAAAGTTGTGGGTTGCCGATAGGATCTCCACAATTGAAAAGCGACGGCCCTGTTTCTCCAAGGATGAGTCATGTGACGATGACTCCACATTTTTCTCGCCTGAGTACTCTTCCCGAAGTTGCCTCAGCTTATACACAACAACATTCAATAGAGTAATTAATAGTATCAGGACAGTTGCAATCGTGTTCTTGATGCCAAAAGCTAACACTAGTTTCAGTAGCTTTGGAGTCGAAACGTGATTTGGATCACTATCGGGTAAGGTAAAAGGGGAATGATCATGACGAAAGAAGAAGCAAAGCATTGTAAGACTTGGAATTTCCGATTCGCTCTGTCAAGAAGAAATCGATCTCAAGTATGGCTGAAGCTGAATGTTTACACACAAATAACAGAGGTCAGATGGGCGTATGGGTGGTCAATAACTTAACTAGTAAGGGAATTATGGTCAAAAAAATAGAAAATAAAAGTAGAATAACAAAGGGGAAGAAAAGTGACCGCCCACCAACTACTACTACGCCCTTCACGTGCAATCTCAATTCAAAAAAAATATATTTGATTCTACTCAACGCTTAATAAATTATGACTTACATTAAAAAAAAAATGTATTTAGTAAATTCAAAAAAATATATTTGATTCTATTGATTTATTACCTCTTTGTTAAACAAGAAAGAAAAAACGCATATGCTTTATTAATTTGACATTTACCCACCCATACATTATTGTGTTTTGTTCTCGCCTTTCAATGATTGCTGCAAAATTAGTACTATTAGATGATCTTTCTCCTTTCTGATACAGAAAAAGATACCCTCATCAAAATCACCATTGACCCTTCTCCGAGAAGAAAATCCCCAAGAGGAAAAGAGCATTGAAGCATCAATTTTGAGCTTTGTAATCTTCAAGATATTAATAAACATCAACTTTGTTGACTGGGCAAAAATAATTAATACTCCCTCCATCCAATTCATAAATCGTTGTTATTATTAATTTTTAAAAATTAATTTAAAATATTTTTATACTCAAAATTACAAAATAATAAAGATTACCTGCTTTGTTCACATGGAGGTGCAAATTATTGCACATCATGATTGAAAATGACTAGTTTTGAGAAGTCATTCCCTACCCTACTCTACACACACATATAGAGTCCGGTTCAGGAACGAACTCGTCCGTTGCAAAATTATTGCACATCATGCTTGAAAATGACTAGTTTTGAGAAGTCATTTCCTACCGTATATGTGTGTGTATATATATATATATATATATATATATATATATATAATTGGTCTAGTAGGGATTTAGTAGAAAGGATGATTGTGTGCATAAGGAAGGAGCTAAGGGTGCCGGGGTCACATTTTCTTGTTTCCAGCTGGTGGATTAGATTTCGTAATAATACATCGTTGGGCTCTTATTAATAATACAATCTTAAAAACATAACTCAGTAAAAAGCAAATGAAGAATAAATAAGAACGTTTTTAATTTGTTGCATATCTCCATCGTCATCCCACCATTTAAATGCCATGCATGTTTCTATCTATTCCTGAGAATTAATGATCTATTTCCGGCCAGTTTAGTTCCCAGCAAATTGTTGTTGTCCTCTTATTCTTTTGAATCTTTTTTTTTTTTGGTTCAATCAGAATTTAATTACAGCAACGTGCACCTAGAAAATAGAGAGAATGATGAAAAGATATATTCTCTGTCTTGGTTAAAACACTAAAGAGAAAATGAACAAGATGCCTAAAGGTTAAACTGATATAGATGTTTCTAATCCAAGACAATTAAGGCTGTAAATCGAATCAAATCGGTTCGGTCTCGATTCAAAAAAATGTGAACGAAACTCGGATTCGTTAATAATATGATTCAAATCTGAGCACAAAAAATAGTTCGAATAAAAATACGAGTTGAATCTGAACAAGATTATACTCGGCTCGTTTAGGATTCAAACTATTCGAATTCTTGATCATGATTCGATACATACTCGATTAATACATATTCAAATAGATACTCGATACATTCTCTTATAATATATGTACAATTTAATAAAATTAGAATAAATAATTATTATTTATTATTATTTTTTAAATTTTAATTGTGTTTTTTTATTTGTAAAGTGTAATTGTAAATATATTTTCTAATTTTCAAGTACAATAATAAGTTCAATTGGTAATATATGTATTATAAAACTACTTACTACGCGAAAACTCGAATTCGAGCCTGAATTCAAAGTTCGTGAGTAGTTTAAATATAATTTGATCTTAGTCGGATCGAATTCGAATAATAAATATTCGAGCCAAGTCGAATCTGAGTAGAGTTTTTCAAATACAATTCGAATCCGAGTAAAAAAATTACTTTCCGAATCGAATCCGAATAACTCTCTATTCGTTTCGGTTCAATTCGTTTACACCCTTAAAGACAATTAGATCCATTTGATTTGGTCAATTTCAGTACCAGAGAGTAGATTACTTTAATTCTCTGACTAAGATGCTAGACACAAGTTCGTTGTTTCAATACTAACCTATTCATCATAAACTTAAAAGATTTTTTAAATAACTCATATTAATCATCTCATATTAAACTTAGTTAGAATTTATATGTCACATTTAATTAGACCAATTAGCTCACTCCTAGAAAGAAAGAAAAAAATAGCAAAGCTTTCTTAAATTTTTATCATACTCGCGATATTTGAGTCTCCCGTAAAACTTTAAAAATTAGAGTGGAAAGAGAAATCAAGAATTTGATTACTTTCATTGATACCCTATAATAACATACATTCAACTTCATAACAGATTTCTTACCCATTACCTCTTTTAACAGGGCTAGGACCATGGTCCCTAATCAACCTCCATGAATACTCTCTAATGTCCTCGTCTGACAAATATTAATGAGATAAATATTTTTTTTCAGTAAATTTATTGTAGGTCCATCAAGTCAGTTTGTGATTTGAGAAAATCCTCATGGGTCTCAATTCCAAATTATAGAGTACTAGACCTCGAAATCCACATCTATATATTCATACCATAAATTAAACCAACTTTTCTCCTCATGTAAAAGCACTTAAGATTCCCTTCACCCCTTTGAAAAATGGAATTTCTTAATATGTGTCTAAGGCCACATGTTAAACATACAATTTAAGAGAATATTCTTTTGAACTGTATGTATATTCTTTTGAATTTAGTGCAAATACAAAAATCAAAAGAATATGCACACAGTTCAAAAAAATATTTTCTAAAATTGTGTGTTTAACATGTGCTCTTATACTATGTTTGGTTCCCATTACTTGGCATGTATGGAATGGAATGACTTAAGGAATGAAATGGCTTAAGGAATGGAATGGGAATGGGAATAGAATGGTCATTCCCATTTTTATGTTTGGTTTGTTCATTCATTCCGTCAGGAATAGAATCACCATTCTACTTTAGGTGTTTGATTTACATGAATTACATTATGAATGGAATGAGAAATAATTTTTTTCGTTTTTTATATACTACTAACTTATAAAAATGAATGAAAAAATAGATTAACTAAAATTAAAAGAACATCTTCACTAGAATTTTTTTATTTTATATTTTTATGCATTTAAAATTCAAATAAACACCTTCATGATTTTTTTTAAAAAACCTTGAAAACAATACAAATCATATATAGAATTAAACAAAAAGCAATATTCCTGAACATCTCATAATAGTTTATTTAATGCAGTAGTAAACTAAGATTATTGGTTTCTATGCCCAATGATGAACAATAAGCTGTTTACCAATAAGCTGTTCAAATAATAAGTTGTTTACCAATAAGCTGTTTAAATAATAAGTTAATAAGTTGTTTGCCAATAAGCTGTTTAAATAATAAGTTAATAAGTTGTTTGCCAATAAGCTGTTTACTATTAATAAGCTGTTTATCAATAATAAGTTGTTTAAATAATAAGTTGTTTACCAATAATAAGCTATTTACCAATAAGTTATTTAAATATAAGTTGTTTAAATATAAGTTGTTTAAATAATAAGCTGTTTGCCAATAATAAGTTGTTTACTAATAAGCTGTTTAAATAATAAGTTGTTTACCAATAAACTGTTTAAATAATAAGTTGGTTACTATTAATAAGTTGTTTATCAATAATAAGAACTAATAAGTTGTTTACCAATAAGCTGTTTAAATAATAAGTTGTTTACCAATAAGCTGTTTACCAATAATAAGCTGTTTAAATAATAAGTTGTTTACCAATAAGCTGTTTACCAATAATAAGCTGTTTAAATAATAAGTTGTTTATCAATAATAAGCTATTTATCAATAAGTTATTTACCAATAATAAGTTATTTACTAATAAGTTGTTTAAATAATAAGTTGTTTACCAATAATAAATTGTTTACCAATAATAAGTTGTTTAAATAAGTTGTTTACCAATAAGTTGTTTGAATAATAAGTCAACTTATATTTTAACTTATAAGTCATTTTAAAATAAATCATTCTCGAATAGACCCAAAGTCAAGTGAAAAATGAACGAAGCGGAAGGGAATGAAATAAACCCACCTATATAGAAAGGAATGAAAAATAATATTTCAGATAGGGATGGAATAATTAAAGGAATGGAATGCTCATTCCAACTGACTAACCAAACATGTTTTTAGTCATTCCAGAAGGAATGGTCATTCCATTCCCAACTCATTCCATTTCATCCCCACCACCCAAACACAGCATTAGAGTACATGTTAAGAGGACCCTTGAAGAATTGAGGCTGGTATTTCTAGATTTTTCAAATCCAATATGATTTGATAAGATAGAAAACCTGTATGAGCCATTAAAACTAATGTATATGGTTGTTTCATTGGATTAAAATAATACATGCATATGGATATCTACACTACATAAACAACCGACAGAGGAGAGGAACCAGATGAATTTTTTTATTTTTTTTATCTACTTATGTTCCAATCGAGCAGAGTTTTTCTTTCCTTGGCTTTACCGCTGAGAGAGTACTGCGAGAATGAAACGGATGGGAGGAAGAAAGTCGCGTGATCTGGAAAGAAAAGACAGTAATTATCACATTTAAGAGCTTAAGATAAATAAGATATATAGATATGTACAAAATAATTTAATTAATTGAGCGACAAAATGTTTTAATTTGCTAAAGATAGATGAAACAAATTAAGAGAGTGAAAAGTAAATCTTATTGTTGGGAGATAAATTTGAACAGTTCCGGAAAATGATTTACAGATCTCAAGTGTCTTAGAAATCTATAAGTCATTTTTTAAGATAAAAAAAGAGTTTCCTCTTGATCAGAAATTGTTTTACGATTAACCATGTTTTTCTTGATATGCCAAATATTTAAAAAGCAGAAGAAAAAAATTATTTTTTGAAAAATATTTTACCTAAAACAAACGGAACCTAAATATAGTTAAAAATATTTTTTGTGTCAATAAATATATATTAAAATATATTAAAGAGAAAGATATAATAAAAATGATCATATTTCCACCTATTATATTATATTGATTTAACTAATATCTTCATAGATGTTGTCGAATTTTCATTGGACTTGTTGGATTCCCTTTGGATAAACGTTGTGGTTGCCGACAGAGTTTGGATGATTATAACGGCTGAGAGATAAGTAAGGGCCATGCTGTTTGCTCAGTTGAGCATTTTACTTGACTCGCTGAATGAGACTGGTTGACTACGTATTGTGATAAGTTTGTGTCAAATTATAATTAAAAAAAAATTAATTTTTAAAATTAAGTAGAATTATAAGAGGATTCCATTTATTATATATCCTTCTAAAAGAATTACAATTAATATTAACTCACGTAATCTGACAATTAAAAAATTCAAAGTACACATTTCGTAATATATATCATTTTCTCTCGCTAAATTCACACCCACCACAAAACCAACCTTCCAAGAAAAATCTAAAAAGAAACGTGTATGCTTTATTGATTTGACATTTACCAACCCAAACATTATTGTGTTTTGTTCTCGCCTTTCAATGGTTTGTTCCCACGGAGTTGCAAATTATTGAACATCATGCTTGAAAATGACTAGTCTTAAGAAGTCATTCCCTACCTTACCATATATATATATATATATATATAAGGAATGTTTCGTAAAAAACGTTAATTATGAATACTGTTTGAGTTAACTGTGATTCAGCCGTTCAATATAAGATCCAAGGCCTGGATGAGGGCATGACCGCTAGAAAACGTTAGCTATGAGCACTGTTTGAGCTAACTGTGATTCAACCGTCCAATATAAGATCCAATGGCTGGGTGAGGGCACGACCGCTAGAGAGAGTAACAGCCAAATATTAATTTATTTAAATTTTATACTGGTCGCTACTCCCTCTAGCGGCCAGTATAAAATTTAATTAAATTAATAAGAAGAAAAAAGAGTATAATGTGAATTTATCCTGACCGTTAGAGGGAGTAGCGGCAAGACAACTTAAGCTCAATACATTTCAATTTGACTGGAATTGGGAGGGGGAAAAGTATACTAGCAAGGATACAAAATTCTTCATTTTTTACTATATTTTCCAACCAAACAAGAAAAGTACATGCGCACATATTTCAAAAAATATTCATTTTTTATAAGTAATTTAAAGGGTTAAAAACTAACCTTTTCTTCTGAATCTTCTGAATCTTCTGAATCATTTTCGTTGTTATATAAGAAATTGTTGCTGCCATATGATGAATTTTCGCTGTTGTAGGATAATTGCCTAGGAATTGCCATTATACCCATTATACCCTCTCTTCCTCATATTAATTTAATTAAATTTTATACTGCTCCATAGAGGGAGTAGCAACCAGTCAAAACGCTGCTGTTTTGACTGGTCGATACATAGCGGCCAGGATAAATCCCCATTATACCCTTTCTTCCTCTTATTAATTTAATTAAATTTTATACTAGCCGCTAGAGGGAGTAGCGACCAGTATAAAATTTAATTAAATTAATATCCGACCGCTACTCCCTCTAGCGGTCGTGCCCTCACCCGGCCCTTGAATCTTATATTGGACGGCTGAATCACAGTTTGCTCAAACAGTGTCCATAGCTAACGTTTTCTATGGAGCATTCTCATATATATATATATATATCTAACAAAATACAAATAATTTTGAATTTCTCGCTCATGTAATAAATCATCTGAGTCATCCAAAGTTTGACATAAATCTAACCGTTCATTGTTTCCTCCTTCTTAATATCTCTTTAACTTCCCCAATTCCCAAACTCTCTCATTGCAGTTCCCATTTCTCCAGTCGGACTAGAAGCTCGACACCTATTTTTTCGACATCACTGCGAATATCTTCACACATTTCTCTCCGACACCACAGTGCCGGAGGCACAAATTAACACTAGTATATATATATATAATTGGTCTAGTGGGGATTTAGTAGAAAGGATGATTGTGTGCGTACGGAAGGAGGTAAGGGGGTCGGGGTCACATTTTCTTGTTTCCAGCTGGTGGATTATATTTCGTAATAATACATCGTTGGGCTCTTATTAATAATACAATTTTAAAAACATACTCAGTAAAAAGCAAATGAAGAATAAATAAGAATAAGAACGTTTTTAATTTGTTGCATATCCATCGTCATTATATCCCACCATTTAAACTGATATAGAAGTCTTTCTAATCCAAGACAATTGGATCCATTTGATTTGGTCAATTTCAGCACCAAAAAGTAGATATTACTTTAATTCTCTGACTAAGATGCTAGCTGTCAAGTTCGTTATTTCAATACTAACCTATTCTTAAAAGATTTTATAAGGGCAACTGATATTTTCACAATATTTTTTAATATTTTCACAATTAAAGTGTCGCTGTAGATGTATAGCGACGGTGAATTCACCGTCGCTATAAGATCTATAGCGACGGTTCTGTTGTGAAAATATCAGTTACTTTTTTAAATAACTCATGTTAGTCATCTCATATTAAACTTAGTTAGAATTTATGTTACACTTAATTAGATCAATTAATTCAATCCTATAAATGAAAAGAAAAACATGACAAAGCTTTCTTAAATTTTTGTCATTCGAGTCTAACGTAAAACTTTAGAAATTAGAAAGGGAAGAGAAACCAAGAATTTGATTACTTTCATTGATACTCTATAATGACATACATTCAGCTTCTTAAAAGATTTCTTGCCCATTACCTCTTTTAACAGGTTAGGACCATGGTCCGTAACTGTAACACCCCCTTTCCGAAAAATAGAAAAAGGAGGTCACGTGCAAAGCACAACAGAAATATAAACTAATACCAAAATTATAAACCAGAAAAGATTAGTCTGAAGAGATATTAACAACCGCCCAACCGGCTCAAAATACATATTGTTTAGTACATCCTAATCTTACTAAAGGTTCAATACAACAGAGACTCAAACATCAAAACAGAACCAAAATATCTAAACCATCTAGGTGAGGAGCTCTCATCACACTTGCCCATGATCTCCTTGAGTACCTGCCGGAAGAAAGACACAGCATGAGCCAAATGCCCAGTACGGATATAGAGAACAGAAATATGAACTGAATTCAACTAAATCAATTAATGAACTGAACTGAAACGAATTAACACAATGAAGTAATAGGCTGAATCAAAGGGCTGGGTGTTATTTCATACCGAGCTCAGAAATATAGCTTGCCACATAGACAAGTCAAATAATGCCACATAGACAAATCACACATTGGACTGCAGATCCAAATGCATGCAAAATCGGAAAGTGTGTTTGGCACAACATCAACAATCCACAGAACAGAACAGAAAACTAGGGTCGACCCATACGCCTCCCACAACAAATCACCAAATGACCAACTCCCATAGGAGCACAAAACGGAGACGCCGTGAACTGATCACACTGCCACGGAAAGTGTCATGTCTCTCGTGCCAAGACGACATGCCTGTGGTACCCCCACAGGTGGTTATAGCTCAAGTATACCCTACGGTATATTCTAACAAAAATATGATGTCACAACACATGCGACATAATACCAATAAAAATGGGGTTCTAATGTGTATATGTCAAATCAAAACAAATCATCGATACAAGCCTCCAAAATATATTGACATATAAATATCAAAATAATTCTAAACATGATAATCCAACTCAAGAGTACAAATACGAGTTCTATGTATCAACGCTAAAATAAAAAGTATCATATTAATGTCACATGAAACAATTATGTGAATTAATAACGAAATTCAAAATGAGAAACAAAACGAATTAATTAAATTTCAAAAAGAGTTTCACTGAAGGAGTACGGAATCCGTACCTGGAGTACGTAATGCAATACTCACAATTACAGATGCAATTGGTTAAACTCGCTCAATATAATCTATTCACAAAAATAATATATTTTATTAAATACTATAATATTAGTATTAATAGTTTTTATGCATATATTGAACCCTCCATATTATTAATTAAATTAATAAATTAAAGAGAACATTTTCTTATAATTGAGATACCTAATATTTATCCAAAATAATACCACAATATTAACTAACAAACTAACTAAAATATACTAATTAAAATTATAAAATAATAATACAGAAAATTAAATTAAACTAATACACAAGAAAGAAAGAAAGAAAGAAAAAGAACATACCCGAAATTATGAAGTTCGCAGTCTGCCTACGCCCTCAATACTGAAATTTTTTACTAAGGAGGTCCTTACCAAAAAAGACTTCACACAAAAAGTTCCTCACAAAACAAAATTTGGAGGCACTAATTGTTTGGTAAAATAAAGCAAAGGTTGATATCTTATATATAGGCTAAAGGAGGAGGAGAATTTTAGTAAATGGGCGATGTGGGACTTAAGCAAAGGCTTGGATATTACATTACTTCCCCCTTAAAATGATTTCATCCCCGGAATCAAAAGAAAAAGGACGTGCCTAATTATCAAAAAGATGCGGATACTCCGCCCGGATAGACTCCTCCATCTCCCAAGTTGCCTCTCGTTCCGAATGATTTTTCCATAAAACTTTAACAAACGAAATTGTTTTCCTCCTCATAATCCGCTCTTGACGATCTAAAATTTTCTCGGCTTGTTCCTCACAAGTAAGATCCTTCCGAATCTTATCGAACGAATATTGTACCACATGCAATGGATGATAATGATAACTTCTCAACACCGACACATGAAATACATTATGCACATGAGCTAATTGTGGAGGCAGAGCTAACCGATATGCAACTTTGCCGACCCTTTCCAGAATCTCAAATGGCCCAATATAACGCGGACTGAGTTTACCTTTCAATCCAAATCGTCGAATACCCTTCCAAGGAGAAACTTTTAAAAACACGTGTTCACCAGGTTGAAACTCTAAGGTCCTCCTATGCTTATCGGCATAACTCTTCTGCCGTGATCGAGCCGACTGCAATTTTTCCTTAGCCATCGCTATCTTCTCCGTAGTGATTTGAACTAACTCAGGCCCTTCTATGATCTTCTCACCAACCTCATCCCAACAAGTTGGTGCCCGACACTTCCTACCATATAATGCCTCAAATGGAGCCATATCAATACTTGCATGCCAGCTATTGTTATAAGCAAACTCAACAAGGCTCAAGTAATCATCCCAATTACCCGACCATTCTAATACGCAAGACCTTAACATATCCTCTAAAGTCTGAATAGTCCTCTCAGATTGCCCATCAGTTTGTGGATGAAAAGAAGTACTGTATTTTAATCGAGTGCCCCAAGCTCGTTGAAACCCTTTCCAGAATCGTGAAGTGAACCGTGGGTCTCGATCTGAAACAATTGACACTGGAGTTCCGTGAAGTCTAACAACCTCCTGTTGAAAGATTTGTGCTAACTTATCTACAGAATAACCCTTCTGGATAGCTAAGAAGTGAGCTGATTTGGTCAATCGATCTACTACAACCCAAATAACATCATTCTTCTTGAAAGTTTTTGGTAATCCAGTCACAAAATCCATTGTAATGTCCTCCCACTTCCAAACAGGAATATCTAATTGTTGCAGTAATCCACTAGCACGTTGATGCTCAATTTTCACTTGCTGACAAGTAAGACACCTTCCCACATATTCAGCCACATCTCGCTTCATCCCATTCCACCAAAAATTCTTCTTTAAATCCCTATACATCTTCGTAGAACCCGGATGAATAGAAAATGGTGAACTATGAGCCTCAGCCAATACTGCCTCCCGAATAGTTGGATCCGACGGCACACATAACCGCTTACCCAACCAAATCACGTAATGGTCATCAATACGAAACTCAGGCTGCTTTCCCCCCTCCAAATTTTGCGCTATAGCCCATAACTCGCCATCTTCTTTCTGAGCTTCCTTAACCTTCGAGATAGAGAGGGCTCCACTCTCATACCTGCTAAAAGTCCATCTGCACCTTGTACATACAACTCCAACTCCAACCGTTCCATATCTGAAATAAGTTGTGGTTGTGTAATAAGGGTTGCTACACTCCCTGAACTCTTTCGGCTAAGTGCATCTGCAACTACATTCGCCTTCCCGGGGTGATATTGAATTCTAGCGTCATAATCTTTGAGAAGCTCCAACCAATGCCTTTGCCTCATATTGAGCTCCTTCTGAGTGAAGATGTACTTAAGACTTTTATGATCGGTGAAGATATCACAAGTCTCGCCATACAAATAGTGCCTCCAAATTTTTAAAGCAAAGATTACTGCTGCCAACTCCAAATCATGAGTGGGGTAGTTCACCTCATAAGGTTTAAGTTGTCTAGAAGCATAAGCAATCACCTTACCGTGCTGCATCAAAACACACCCCAAACCCTTCTTAGAAGCATCACTATAAATTTGGTAACCTCCTGTCCCTGATGGCAATGTAAGTATTGGAGCTGTCACAAGCCGTTTCTTCAACTCCTCAAAGCTCTTCTCGCGCTCCTCGTTCCACACAAACTTCGTGCCCTTTTTCATCAATTGAGTCAATAACAAAGCAAGTAAAGAGAACCCTTCTACAAATCGCCTATAATACCCTGCCAAACCCAAAAAGCTCCTAACCTCCGTCATCGTAGTAGGTCTTGGCCATTTAGTGATAGCTTCAACCTTCGCAGGATCCACTTTAATGCCTTCAACAGACACAATGTGACCCAAAAATATAACCTACTCCAACCAAAACTCGCATTTGGAGAATTTAGCATATAATTTCTCTTTTTGTAAAATTCCCAAAACTATGCGAAGATGTTCCTCATGCTCCTCCTTAGACTTAGAGTAAATCAAGATGTTATCAATAAAAACAATAACAAATTTATCCAAATACTCTCTAAACACCCGATTCATCAAATCCATAAACACCGCCGGAGCATTAGTCAACCCGAATGGCATCACCAAAAACTCGTAATGCCCATAGCGAGTACGAAAAGCTGTCTTAGAGACATCCTCATCTCTTACCCTCAACTGATGATAACCCGATCTCAAGTCTATCTTCGAAAAATACTTCGCCCCTTGAAGTTGGTCAAATAAATCTTCAATCCTCGGTAAAGGGTACCGATTCCTGATGGTAATCTTGTTTAACTCTCTATAGTCCATACATAATCTCATAGACTCATCCTTCTTCTTTACAAATAAAACCGGAGCTCCCCACGGTGACACACTTGGTCGAATTACACCACGATCTAATAATTCTTGCAATTGCTCCTACAACTCTTGCAATTCCAATGGTGCCATCCTATACGGTGCCTTAGAGATAGGCTCTGCACCAGGAACAAGCTCAATGGTAAACTCAACTTCCCGTTGCGGTGGCAATCTTGATAATTCCTCAGGAAACACATCGAAAAATTCACGAACAATTGGAACATCCTCAATACGAGACTCTCCCATAGAGGTGTCATTCACAAATGCTAAATATCCCTCACAACCCCTAGCCACCAATTTTCCAGCTTTTAGAGCTGAAATTAATTTCACCACCTTACCCGGTCGTGAACCTTGATACACAAAATCTGGGGACTTCAAATCCCCAAAGATAATTCTCTTCGATTGACAATCGATAGTGGCCTGATGTTTATCTAACCAGTCCATTCCAAGAATCACATCAAAATCATGCATACCCATCGGCAAAAGATTTACCCTACGAATCTTGTCTCCAAAACTAATAGGACAATCTCGATACAAATCAGAGATAACAATAGAATTTCCCATCGGGGTAGTAATAGACATAACAGAATTTAAACACTGAGACGACACACCAAGGTGTCGAACAAAAGAATTTGCAACAATCGAATGGGTAGAGCCAGTATCAAATAAAATGGAAGCCTCACGATTGCCAACTATAAGAGTGCTAGAAACAGTACCTGGCGCACCTGCTGCCTGGTTGTGTGTCAAGGCAAAGACCCGTCCACCGCGGCGCTGACCAACATTGCCACCATTATCACCAATTCCATCATTACCACGTGGTCGAGTACAATCTTTAGCAAGATGACCTAACTGACCGCACAAAAAGCATGCACCAGTAACTCTATGACAAGGTCTCCCTGGATGATTAGCCCCACAAGTAGCACAAGGAGTTATTGGAATAAGATTAGGGTTACCCCCGCCTGCTGGTCCTGGGTAACGACCTTAATTTTGCCCTTGCTGACGATTCTGCCATTGTTGACGATTATGACCTTGCTGAGGCAACTGTTGATAGCTTGTGTTCTGATTCTGGCCACGCCACTGTCCCTGTTGACCACCTCGGTTCTTATTCCACTGACCATTCTGATTTTTTCCCTGTTGACCCGAAACTTGACTCTGTTGGTCATCTCTATCCCTCTTTCGACTTCCTTCCGATTTAGAAGCTCGAAAGTCTTGTCGCTCCATCTCAATATTCTTGGCTGCATTAGCCACTGCTGACACATCTTCGAATTTAAGGTTAATGAGATGTTGACGATATTTATAATGAATTCTCTACTTAAATTTCTCAGCTTGTTCTGCTGCAGTCCCTGCTGAGGTTCCTGCAAAACTTGCCAACCTAGTGAACCTTGTCATAAAATCCGTAACAGACTCATCCTCCTTCTGCCGTATAGACAAATATTCTCTGCCATAAGCCTCTTTATCAGCAGCTGAGAAATATTGTTGATAAAAGATATCACAAAACTCTGCCCATGTAAGTGCCTCCACAAATCCATCACCCTTTGTTACTTTCATTGCTTTCCACCACCTTTGCGCATCCCCCTCTAATTTATAAGTAGCTAGCACCACTTTTTGGTTATCCGAACATCCTAGCACATCAAATATCTTTTCTAAATGGGCAACCCAATTCTCTGCATCAATTGGAGTTGGAGCTGAAGTGAATGAATGTGGTTTTTGTTTTTGAAATCTCTCTAACCACAAATACATCGGAACAACAGATGGATTAATCCCAACAGTATTCACTCCTTCTTCATTTGTCTGCGAAACACCATTCCCGAGGTTCCCCGGATTAGGAATTTCTGGCGTCGGTTGTTGCATTGCCTGAACGACTTGTGCCACCAATTGCGGCAAAGCCTGATTCATCGCCTGATTTACCAAAGCTGCCATTTGAGCATCATCTTGATTATTCGATTGCACATCATGCTGCATATCAGAATGTAACTCGGGTTGGCGCACACCTCTTCCCCTACTATTTCCTCGTCTACCAGCAACTCTAGCGGATCTACGAGCCATCTAATAAAGAAAACAACGGACTGAAGCAAAATAATTTGAATATGATTAACATAATAGCTGAACGAAATATCAAATGGAACAAAAACCTAACCCAAAGTCTACCCATAACTCACAGGTCAAACCTAAATAGGTTTTCTACAAGAAAGAACCTGGCTCTGATACCAACTCTGTAACACCCCCTTTCCGAAAAATAGAAAAAGGAGGTCACGTGCAAAGCACAACAGAAATATAAACTAATACCAAAATTATAAACCAGAAAAGATTAGTCTAAAGAGATATTAACAACCGCCCAACCGGCTCAAAATATATATTGTTTAGTACATCCTAATCTTACTAAAGGTTCAATACAACAGAGACTCAAACATCAAAACAGAACCAAAATATCTAAACCATCTAGGTGAGGAGCTCTCATCACACTTGCCCATGATCCCCTTGAGTACCTGCCGGAAGAAAGACACAGCATGAGCCAAATGCCCAGTACGGATATAGAGAACAGAAATATGAACTGAATTCAACTAAATCAATTAATGAACTGAACTGAAACGAATTAACACAATGAAGTAATAGGCTGAATCAAAGGGCTGGGTGTTATTTCATACCGAGCTCAGAAATATAGCTTGCCACATAGACAAGTCAAATAATGCCACATAGACAAATCACACATTGGACTGCAGATCCAAATGCATGCAAAATCGGAAAGTGTGTTTGGCACAACATCAACAATCCACAGAACAGAACAGAAAACTAGGGTCGACCCATACGCCCCCCACAACAAATCACCAAATGACCAACTCTCATAGGAGCACAAAACGGAGACGCCGTGAACTGATCACACTGCCACGGAAAGTGTCATGCCTCTCGTGCCAAGACGACATGCCTGTGGTACCCCCACAGGTGGTTTAAGCTCAAGTATACCCTACGGTATATTCTAACAAAAATATGATGTCACAACACATACGACATAATACCAATAAAAATGGGGTTCTAATGTGTATATGTCAAATCAAAACAAATCATCGATACAAGCCTCCAAAATATATTGACATATAAATATCAAAATAATTCTAAACATGATAATCCAACTCAAGAGTACAAATACGAGTTCTATGTATCAACGCTAAAATAAAAACTATCATATTAATGTCACATGAAACAATTATGTGAATTAATAACGAAATTCAAAATGAGAAACAAAACGAATTAATTAAATTTCAAAAAGAGTTTCGCTGAAGGAGTACGGAATCCGTACCTGGAGTACGTAATGCAATACCCACAATTACAGATGCAATTGGTTAAACTCGCTCAATATAATCTATTCACAAAAATAATACATTTTATTAAATACTATAATATTAGTATTAATAGTTTTTATGCATATATTGAACCCTCCATATTATTAATTAAATTAATAAATTAAAGAGAACATTTTCCTATAATTGAGATACCTAATATTTATCCAAAATAATACCACAATATTAACTAACAAACTAACTAAAATATACTAATTAAAATTATAAAATAATAATACAGAAAATTAAATTAAACTAATACACAAGAAAGAAAGAAAGAAAAAGAACATACCCGAAATTATGAAGTTCGCAGTCTGCCTACGCCTTCAATACTGAAAATTTTTACTAAGGAGGTCCTTACCAAAAAAGACTTCACACAAAAAGTTCCTCACAAAATAAAATTTGGAGGCACTAATTGTTTGGTAAAATAAAGCAAAGGTTGATATCTTATATATAGGCTAAAGGAGGAGGAGAATTTTAGTAAATGGGCGATGTGGGACTTAAGCAAAGGCTTGGGTATTACAGTAACACCGTCAACCTCCATGAATACACTAATGTCCTCGTCTGAAAAATATTAATGAGATAGATATTTTTTTTCACTAAATTTATTGTAGGTCCATCAAGTCAGTTTGTGATTTGAGAAAATCCTCATGGGTCTCAATTCCAAATTATAGAGTACTAGACCTTGAAATCCACATCTATATATTGAGCCTAGAGTGATCAAAATTATTCTGGACATATTATTATTTCATCTTGAACTTTAAATAGCAATCCTAGAGTGTATCAATTTAAGTATATATAATATAATATTTTATTTATTTATTTATTTAAGAGAGAAATAGAGATGAAGATCTCACTTGGGACGATGCGATCTATTAAATGTTATTCAATAATGAAATGGACTATTTATAAATAAATAAAAACATAATAATGATAATTATGAATAAATTAAAATAAAAAGGGACAATTTGGTCCACAAAAACTTAGTTTCAAACTCTAGACTATGAAACCCACCGCCTCCTCTCCCTCCACTACTAGAAAAAAGCTTTATAACGAGGATCGTTGGTCATAGCTATAAGCCTTATGACCGTAGCTATAGGTATTACCGACGGTCACCGACCCTCGCCGTAGATCGCATGGCTAAAGCTTTTAGCTACAATCTTAACAGTCTTTACCGACAGTCGCGACTGTAGCTATAGATCATGCCAAAACCGTGTCTTTGCTCTTTACCAACGGTCACTAGAAACTATTGCTACGGTCATGACCTTAACTATAGTATAGGCTTTGGTTTTTTGGAACGCTATAGCTACGGTCGATGACCGTCGCTATAGCTTTTTTAGATTTCAAAAAAATAACAATAATTAGTAATGCACATATTTATTCAACAAACACAATACAATAGAAAATAAAACATAAAAAATATTATTACATCATTTAAAATAATTCATCCCCTAAAATATGACAATCATAATTAATTTAAAGTAATTTAGTAAATGATAAGGTATATAACAAAACGATTTCTAAAACCATTTCGAATCTTTATTGTCTTCCGATAACGATCACCTCTCTTTTTTTAGCATCAATTTCGATAGTAAATTCTCACTACAAATACAAATATAAATAAAAGTAAGTCTATATAATTTAAACAATCTCAAACATTTTAATTATCACACGAGCAAAATTAGAGATACATCTATTATCTGGAATTAAGAGAAGATTGTGATGACCCGAATTTTTAGAAAAATATTAAAATAAGAATTTAATAAATAAAATTCTTATTTGGTGGTATGTGATGTGATATTATATTGCATAAGTCAATACGTGCTATGCAATATGTGATTTTTGTGAATAATAAATATATTATTATTATATATATTTGTTTTGATTTGAAATAAATTGTGGGAATCAATTTATTTAAAGAGACGGATAGCATTAAAGATACAAAACTTTTGTATCTATTAATGAGCAAATTAAAATAATCTATACTATTAAATTATTTTAATAAGAGTATGATGTAAATAAATTATTAGAAATAGTTTATAAATGGAGATTAAATTTAAATTATATTATGGAATAATATAATTTGATTATAAAGTCTTGTAATGAATTCGTTATGAATTAAATTTCATGACCAAGTTAATTAATTCACTTAATTAAATTGGTGAATTAAGCTAATATTTAAATGATAGTTAAATATATTAAAGTAATATATTTAATGAATAGAACTAAATTGTTGAAGACAATTTATGGGAAGAAGAAGATGCTTAAAGTTAATTATACAAATTTTTTTGTGTATATTAAATAAGTAAATTAAAATAATTAATGGAATATTAATTATTTTAATTGGTCTGTTACGTTAAATAAGGTGGATTGAAATAATTTATGCTATTAAATTATTTTAATAAAGCAAGTTATTGCATTAAATAAATTATTTTTATTTAATGTATAACTTTCATTTTTATGGAAAAGATTTATGGATATTTTGTCATGATATTTAAAATATATCATGTATATTTAATATACATAATACTTGGTGCGATAAGTACGGAGGATATTAAATTAATATGTATATGAAAATGTAGTTACTTTGAAAATATGTAATGTATGTAATAGTATGTAAGTATTATAAATACATATGTAATGAGAATACATATGTAAATTAATATGGACATGTATGTTGGAATGTTAAGTGAGGAGCAAATGTTGCTGAGTCACTATTTAGTAAGCAAATTGGTTATAAAGCATATATGGGATATTTAAATGATTATTGGAATAAAAATTAATTATATAATTAATTCGTTCCATTACAAGAGTTTATTTTTTTTAAAAAAACAATAATTATGATTTAACTTCATAACTGGTGAAGTAAATACATATTATTAATGTATAATTACTCAATTTTAGTAAGTAATCTCATCATATAAATTATATATAATATATGCGGTGAAAGTATTGTATATATGTAATGCAAATTATGCTTTATGTATATATGTAATGAGAAGGTATAGTAATGTATTAAGATATATATATATATATATATATATATATATATATATATATATATTATAAGACATTTCGTTATGTGTGTATGTAACATATGTAAAGGTACTGAGAATGAATCATAATAGCTAAGTTGCAAATGCTGAGTCAATAGTATTAAGCAGGAGGTGTAATTCAATTACAAATGATAGAGTACACTAAGCAACTAACGGATGAATATGGAAGGGCTAGGAAGACTTAAATAATATAACTTGTTTGCTCCCCTGCTCTCTACTCTCTTATTCTTTTCCGTGCTAAACTATTCTCTGCCTAACTCTTCATACCTATAACTACTGACCCAAGAAGCTAGCAATTCTTATAAAAAAAAAACTCTACTAAAACTATGAAGTGTTGAAATTACAAGTGGAAAACCAAGCCTGGAACAAAAATTGAGCAAGTGATCAAACAAAGGAGGTAATTCATGAATCTCCTAATAATTTCATGGAAATTAAGTTAAATAATATATGATTATTGTGAATTGGTTGTGGGAAGATTTAATTGATGAGGAACCATGAACCCAGAGATAAGGTGAATTGGTTACGGAGGAGGTTTATATATACATTGATTTCATGAAATATGGAGTTTCTATGTATGCATGTAAGGCATTTGTGAAAATGCCTAAGTGGAGAATTTGGTTAAATCATGAAATGTATAAACATCATTTTGGTATGGCAGCGGTATTCATGTAGCAATATAAAGAGGAAAGCATTGATATTGGGTACTGTTTTTAGGAAGACTTGGGTTGGCTGGTATATTGAATGGGTGGGCAGGGTATAAATTTCCTCTAATATTTTACCTTGCTTTGGGCGGAATCCTTGATATCTTACATCCACTCTACTCCACCTTTAAAGCTCAATAGCTTGAAATGAATTGAAATATGTTTAATGTATTCATTTACATCAAACATGATATATGAATTAAGATTAGGAAACTAATCTAAATGAAATTGAAATGTCGCATGAGATTATTGAATATATTATAACTTGACTATATATAGGTTATACGGTGAAGGAAAATGAATGGAATGTTGATGCATTATATATACATTTCATAACTTGAAATATTAAACATATTGAGGTTTAAATTACCTTAGTTATGGAATAATGAAACTAATTGGGAAATTTAATTAAAGGTTAGAAATTTGATCTATGTTGTGTACAAATTTCTTAACAAAAGTTGAAAGCGTATGATGTTTTGTAGCTACGTAATAACACGGTTTAAATTACGTAGATTATACGACGAAGAATAATGTTCAGTGAATAATAACCATCGGATAACGGTTATACAAAAGATGTATGATAAGCATATAACGTAAATTGGCGAACGAACGTGTCAGGACTAGTTAGTCGGGCGACGCTGAACTTAGCCTCTATGGGCTGTTTTAGCAGTCGTCATTCTGGATCACTTTTGAGCTAAAATCTAAGCAACATACAGCCTAATGAAGTACCAAGATGGAAGTATAAATGATATATAGTAACTTTATGCCACGAAAACTCATTTCGGGCATATAGAATGCAATAAAAATGTAATGTGAATATAAGTTTATATATTTACGCAAACGTTGGCATGTAAAATGTTATGTAACGAAAAAAAATGCATGAAATCGTTTAAAATTTTAATAGTTATGAAATGGATAGTATAAAGGATTCCAGGGTTCGAAACGAAGATTTTGAACGAAGATTTATATTATAGTATTTATATACTTAAGCCGTGAGAGAACCTTTTTGGGCATAAAAGGGTTTTAAAGGACAAAAGTTTCTAGTGAAACGTTGAATGATTTTAAGAGGAGAACAAAAGGATTATAGTTAATGTAAATAAAATTAGTTTACATTCAGTATGTGAAGTTAGTATGTGAAACTAATATGTGCATGTACGTATCCTCAATTTGTGTAGGATCATCACAGAGCAGATAAGTTATAAACATTAAACAACACCCAAGGCAAGTTTTTCAGTTCTGTTATGTTTGTGGATTTAATGTTGTTTATGTATCGCATTAAATATTCATGTGGGTGTTTAAGTACATACCATGCTCTATTATTTGCCAAAGTCAAAATATGACTAAATCAATTGGGTTATGGAACTAAATTTATATGTGATACGTGATGGCATATATGGTATGTTGTAATTTGATATTTCGAGATATAGAATTTACGTGTTGATGCATTGTATAAAATTTTATGATGCATAAATGATATGCATAGTAGAAGAATTGTGTTGTGTACAGTGCATATAAAGTTGTGTGCTATGTGAAGCATGATAGACTGTCAGACTTGCTGAGCCGTCAAGCTCAATCTTGCAAAAATAAACTTTTTGCAGGTTAATGATACAATGCAATATTACTTGCTATACGGATGATGAAGGTTGATCGATGTACGAAATGAATACATTTTCTTGAGTTAGAAATTGTATAAAGTTATGATTGATGGTTTTGATATATGTAACTGGCAGCTATGTACCGTAAAAAAAATATTCAATAAAGAATATTTGTTCTGGATGTATTGTAATGATTACTTTATAAAAATAAAATGATATATGGACATTACTATATAAGAACTAATCTGTATAGAGGATATGAGTTATATATATTCGTATCTACTCTGATGAATTAAATCGTAAAATGAATTTGATTTCAAGATAAGAAGAATCGTTTCGGTTGCGATTCAGGGGACGAATAGATGAAAGATAGAAAAATTTTAAATTATCCGCATTTTTAGCTATTATTCCATTGTATTATGGAGTAAAGCTGATTCAAGTTAGTCTTTAACGCACAAGGTCGGGATTGAAGAATGGGTCCCGATTTTGGGGGCCGTTTCAAAGATTGTCAATAAAGACAGTTAAGCTGCAAACAAAAGCTACAACATCACCACTGGCAAGTAAAAGGTCAAAACCATGCTTGAACATAGTTTCAGTACCTCCATGAAATGTTATGAAATTATGAAAATCATTACAGATAATCCTTAAACCTCCTAAACAGCTACGTGATGGAAATTATCAACATAGAGTACATAATTCAAAATTATTGTAAGCTCACCACCATGCTGCATAAGTTACTACTAGTATGAATAATATGGTTGAGTAAACACATTTGAAATGGATTAAACAGATACTATGCACTAAGCCATACTCCAATTCATCAGTTTCCAAGCAAAACACTGGGGGGGGGGGGAGGGAGTCATGCAACGCTTGATTAAAGTCTCCTAGATCAATGCAATATTCAAGAGAAACAGAAGAGGGAAAAAGTAAATGCGCACACACTCTATAATCACTATTTTTGTCACATACGTGTGATATTCTACAATCTACACTTCCCCTTGTTTACTACTGTAGTATGAATTTGACTAATGCGTATATTACAGAGACAATACAGGAAATCAGTAGAGTATTGACAAATCAAAACCACATCATTGTTTCATAATACCAAAAATCAAAATTCTTTCTTATTACGTAGAAACACAGATTGTCATGACGATTACCCCATTATTAAATTTTATGTTCCCAAGGGAAATTGTTACACTAAGAAAAAATATCTTCATGTACAAAGAGAAAAAATTACCGTTCGAGTAGAGTATGCCCAGGAATTTTTCCAAACCATGCCCTTTCTCTCCCTTCTCATCCTCAAAATTTATCTCAAACATTTTTGCAAAATTTTGACCCAAACAATGTGATGTAGCTCCTTGTATACCTCAACCAGTGTTGGGAATAAAGGCCTGTGAAACGAAAATTAGTAAGACAATGAACAAACTATATCAAGAATCTTACAAAAGCTCAATATAGCTTATAAGATGCTAAGAGGCTAAACTTAATGCAACAAAAGTTGTATCTACCTCAACACTTGTTGTGTAAAGGCCACCAGCAAACTTCTCCATATCACTGTTTTTACCCTTCACAACTGGTATTGCCAGGTACTCTTCATATATTCTTCTATATAATTCAAATATATCAAGAACCTAAAGTAAAATGGAAATCACATATCAACAATGAAAGATAATAAAGGAAATAGCTTCCATAATGCATTTAAATTAGAGAAAGAAGGCTAATGGCTAGAAAACTGAAGCAGAGGCTGCATGTTAAAATCACTATTATAAGTGCTTTAAGCAATCATTGAACTTCACAAAATATCTCTGAACAAATAATATAATAAAAAACAGGAAAAATATGGTGTACAACTTTAAGGCTACGCAGAAACAACAAAAAGGAGTGAAATGCGAAAAGTAAGAGACATGTCAATCTGAAAAACTCAATACCTCTGCATCTGCCTCATCCTTGATTGCAATAAAAATTAAATAAAATCACAATAACATTTGTGACGGCATTGCCCAATAAAGTGCCCCTTAAATTATATTACATCCGCTACATAAAAAAGACAATAATACTTTGTTGACAAAAGATTAATTATAAAAAAAATGTGGATGATGGTTATCGGTTATAACCATTGAATTCACTCATGTATGGTGGAACATCCATTAATTATAATTCGACACATCATTTTGTAACAATCTTTTGTCACCGTAACATCACTCTAAAAAAGGTCCTTGTGAATTATGATGGTTAAAAATTAATTTGCCAAATTCTATAAAATGAAACCAATATGAAATGATTTAATTAATCATAATTATTATAAATTAATTAAAAACTTAAATTCTTATTAATTTATATTTTTAAATTTCATAAAAAAATTTAAGTATGAAACTGTTTTGTATAGCCTATGATGTATTTAATCACATTTTATTTTATGTATAAGACTTGCACCCAAAAAAATAATAATTTATGTACAAGACTCTTCAACCAGACTTCTTTGTGCGAAGAAACAAACTGATTCCTTCCGTCAAGTTTGTGAGAAAAGTGAAAATGGCGGCGGCGAGAGCAGTGGGATCGGGATTAGTTCTGTCGCGACTGGTGACTTTCGTGACTGGTAACGCCAAGAAGCTGGAAGAAGTTCGAGTCATTTTGGGACCCTCGATTCCCTTTCAATCCCTCAAGCTCAACCGTATAACTCTCTCTCCCTCCCTCCCTCTAAAAATGTGACGCTCCCAAATCCGGTTACCTCAACCCTCGGAATCGGTACTCACGATCCAATACATACAACATCTAAATTACCCATTAAATAGGATAATAAACATCATATAAGATAATCCTTATCAAAAGGTTACATTCATAAATGTATCCCAGGTCAACTAACCTTTAATATAACATCATAACAGCAGAATAAATATAAATAAGTCCATTACATAATTCATCTTCAAATAAATATAGACTAGGAGTTGTCTATTCATGCATCTTGCCTTTGCCCTTGCTTGAAGATGGCTCCTCAGGTTTCTCCCTCTTAGTTGAAATGTTTTGTGCAAGGGTGAGCAATCAAATTGTTCACAAGTAAAACAATATACAATAAACAATATATGATTGAGTAAATGTTTATTCATTGGAATCAATCAACTGATAATCAAAGGCTCACTACAAAAAAAAGGGTCATTGGCGACGGGGTCATTGCCGACGGCCAATGTCCCGTCGAGAATGATCTCAATGTCGACTGGGTAGCCGTCGCTAATGAGTTCTGTCGGTAATTTCATTTTCCAAGTTGGTTGGCGATGGAGGTCCGTCGCTAATGACTATACCACCGTCGGCAATGGGGTAGGATTTGGTGTGAAAATTTGGCGGTGGATGAAAAACTCATTGGCGACGGACACAAGATCAAAGGCGACGGACACGCCATCGCTATTGACTCAATCGCGACGGGGAGATTATCGACGGACGTGCCGTCGAGAATGAGTCATCTATTTTAATACCCGAACTCTTTTTTTCCCTCTTTGATTTTTATCTTTCCCTCTCAATTCGCCCATTTCGCTCTCTGATTTTCCCACTTGATTCTCAAATTTGCTCAATTGATTTTCTAATTTGTTCAATTGATTTCGCCCATTTTGCCCATTTCCCTTATCCCCGCCGCCACTCATCCATTATCCATTTCGCCGCTGCAATTCCGCCGGCAGTACCTCCGCCCATTTCGCCGCTGCAACTCCGTCGGCCGTACTTCCCCGGTGTCGCCCCCGAGGATTTTCAGAAGGCAAGTCTTAATGTCTTATATATATATATAGTTACATATGTACATGCGTATAATTTCTGCTTAGTGTTGAATACTGATGATCCCAGTTTTATCTTTCAGTACTCACAATCAATTTTTCTGATTTAAAAAGGTATGAACTTTCAACAAATTTTCTCCTTCTCTGATATTGATAGAGTTATAATTTCTTATGTTTAGGGCTATTTGTTGTTTTCTTTTTTATTTTTCTTCTTCTGAAATTTATGGAATTGTTAATTGAGATGTTTTTATGCCCCATTACTCCATATGTGCTTGTGATTTATGTGTTTTTTTATCAGCAATGGGCATTGAATGAGTTACTTTTGATGATTGTGAAGATTTAGGATTAGGGTTTTAATTTTGTTTTCCCCCACAAGTATTATAGTACTGCTTCATAGCCTACATTGTATTTGCAGTAGTGTGAATAGTTTTTGTTTTACCAAAGCTTATATAGGCATGAAATTCTTGGATTTAGTTTGTTTTTGAATCAGTTTGAAAGTGATGCCCAAATTAGATTTAGTTTTGTTTGACAGGGTATATGTGATAGTTCATTTTGAGCTATAGTTCAGATTGTTAGGGTAAGCTAAGGTTTTGTTTGTACTTTCATCAGCAATAGTTTGATTGTGGTTGTTCTCTAGAATGCAGAGGAGGTAGCCAACCACTCTTGCTGTCCCATTTTATTTGTCCACTTGAATACATGAATGACATATTTGGAGGTTATTTTGATATGTTTCTACTTGTATGATCTCAGAAAAGTCATGATGGAGTCAAAGCAGAATGAAATGGGAAACGACTTCCCTCAGTTTCTAATCTTTTGTTGCTGTAAACCAGATTGTTCTTACTTTTGTATAAAAAATGAGTTTGTTTTTGTTAGCTTTCAGGCTTTTATAAACTTCTATATCATCATCAATTCAACTAGTTTTTTTCTGATTTACTGTCTAAAAAATCTAGGATTGATAATTGGATCCTTAGTAGCAGCAGGGGCAATGACTGCCAATCTCCCTGGATTTCATAGTAAAGAAAGTTAATTATGGTCATTTCATTTTGCCTCTTGGTTGATATTGCAATTTTCATTATTTTTTTAGTCTCTATACAACTTTTAGAGAAAGGGTATCCAATGAGGATGAGAAAGATGCATGATTAAGTACAAGAGATATTATAGAGTAACAGTTGACTCTAATCAGTCGTTAATATATATAAACTAATTAAACGACAGATAATATAACTTAAGGATCTTGTACTAAAATTATTGCGTGTAAGAAAATAATTTATTAAAATAAACTTGGTGATAACATCACATGTATTCTTATTCTATGATGATGAAGTTTCTCTTTAGTACTTAGTTCTGAGTTGGGACAGGTTGAGCATAATGACTGCACTGGAGGACCCATTGACATTTCCTTAATATGGAAAAAGTTGTTTTGTCTTTTCTCTGTAAAGTTTTTTTTCTTTGGAATTTTGCTAGAAAATTGTTTAGGAAGATGAAAGAAAAATGTGTTTTAGTACTCTTTTCTGTCATAGAAAGAAGTTTTTACTTATGTGCTATCAAACAGTAACGGTCACATCTCAAAATAGTTGCCACTTTGACCCAGAACTCTTATTTCAATGGACATAACCAAACAACAAAGAAGAAATATGTTACCTGCTTCCATTTATACTTTGTTATTTATCTTTTGAATAAAGGGTTCTCTTTTTGGTCACTTACTTTGATGTTTTTGCCATTCTTCTGGTTGTGGTCATACAGAGCAACATGGATTTTCTACAAACTATTTTTTTTTGTTCTGGAGCTTGGGGGTAGTCTCTTTCTTTCAAACCAGACTAAAAATGCCAGGTAAGCTTGCATGTGGTATAACTCAATTCATCAATTGTTGGTCTTCTAACAGTATATCTAGTATCATGGAAATTAAGTTAAACTGTTTCCTAAATCAATATGTCATTTGTTAGGCCTGGAGCAACTAGAGGCTTCTGATGAATTACGTGAAAGGAGATCAGATTTAGAGAACTCTGAAGATGAGAGACGAAGATCTAAAATTGGAAATCTGAAGAAGGTGTTGAATTCTTCAAACAAGTTCACACATTCTCTCAAAAAGATAGAAAAGAGAAATATAGATTATAGGGTTCCTGGAGTTTCTATAGAGGATGTACGTGATGCAAAGGAGGAGAGTGTTGTCCATGAATTCCGTCAAAAACTCCTCTACAAGGATTTATTACCAGATAGACATGATGATTATCATACTTTGCTGAGGTTTGTAATTGTTTTTTAGATAGTGTTCATTTGGTTGTCTTGACATAATAATATGAAATGTAGTGAGTTATCTTTTTGCTAATCACATACGTTGGACGAGCATATTTGGTGTCTTTGAGGTTATTAATTTGCGTTTGTGAAGAATTATTTATTTATTTTTAGTTTATAACAGGTACAATTATGTATATGTAAATAAAAAGGGGGGTTTTGCAATTTTCTAAAAAAATAAAAATAAAGACCCATTGCCGACGACCCATCCGTCATTGGCGACGGCTAGCCCGTCGCTAATGACCATTTAATAAATAAATGTATATAGTCATTGGTGACGGACTGTCCGTCGCCCCAGCCGTCGCTAATGACTCATTGGCGACGGAAGTCCGTCGCTAATGATCCCGTCGCCAATGACCTCATTACCGACGGCGGTCGACGGAAACCAGAGGCGACGACCTATGGGGCGATGGGAGTGGCGACGGTAATGACCGTCACCAATGAGGTCATTTAGCGATGGCAGAGGGGTCATTGGCGACGGCAGTACCCGTCGGCAATGACCTTTTTTTTTGTAGTGGCTTGTGAATTCAATGGAATAATCGTCTATTAAATCGAATCATCGATATTGAGTTCTGCTGTATATACTGAGGGTCTCAAGACCACGAACTATGTCATAGGTTTACAAGCATATAAACTATAACCTTTATCAGCCTAATGGTTGTGGACTATCCATCTCGTACTCCAGGTGATCAGCCCTTTGTACTATGTATTGTGCACAAGCATATTATCACTATTGCGTAGTTCGGAATTATAGTTTTCGATAACATCTGCCCTTTATATAGGGTTGTTCATGTCAGCTTTATCATAAGAATCCGTACCAAAGACAATTCGGTTTGGAATAACATCAGAAAGAATTCTAATCTTTTAGAACATTCATCGACTATGTACTAGCCGAATCAAATGGGTTTGATAAACAATTAAAGATTTAATAACAACATCATCTCGAATAATTGCAATAAATATGTCATAATTCAGTAACTTATAATTGAACGAGTATTATTCATCAAAGTAATGCTTTCAGGAAAGAATTAGAAAGCTAGCATGTTCATAGGAAACTCGCACAAATATGAAAGAATTGCACGGTTTAGGAAACTTTGCTTAATATTAAAGTATAAGCAAAAGTTAGAGAACTTGCCTTGCTCGTTTGCTACAAAGTTATGATATACGTCCTTCAAATATCTTACATATTTAAGTGCATATGGACACTACAATTCGTCACATAATCGACGCTTTAATAATCGCTAACGTTAACTCTAATTACCATTCATAAACCTTCTCTTAATAAATCGACACCCAACATTTATTTAGGTTATTAAGGCTTGCTATGATACCATATGATGTGTCTAATGATCATTAAAAATGATTCTATAAACTTTCCTTAGGCTATCCTTTTAAAAGCTCATTATTGGGATTGAACAGGCACCGGTGCTGCAGCGCCAATTTTAACAAAGGGACTGGCGCTGTGGCGCTGGTTCAGGTTTTTGGTTCGGGCCGGGTAGGCGCTGCGACGCCAGTTTTGAACTGGGTAACGGTGCTGCCCTGTTTCTTTCTCTGGGTCAGGTTGGGTCCAGTGTTGCGGCACCATAATTAGTACTAGGAGCGGCGCTGCGGCGCCAGGTTCCAGACTCAGGTACTCAGGTTCGTTTTCTTGCTCTAATTTCTTGCAAACCTTATAACTTCTTCATCTAAGGTCCAAATGAGTTGGTTTTTGACTCTATGAACTCGTTAAACACTGAACTACACATCTATGGAACAATTATAACATTTCAGAGACTTTAACAAACTATTTAAAGGACTCAAATCCAGTGTTCATGCTCTGTTTTTTTTAAGTTTTGACATGTTTTACTAAATCTTCTACTACGGATCGTTTTAAGCCCGTTTCAGTTCATTCCAACTGGGTTGTCTTCGTATCTCAGAAGAGTATAATATACAACCTTCAAACCAAATCTTTAAACGTAAAATCACAACCATAATAACCTCTAAAATGTTCAAAATCAGTCCATTTCTTTCTCCTTTACGCATATGATCGAATTTGTTTGCTTTTGGTTTCACTTGTATGTTGTTACCAGTTTGTTTAACACTTGAAACAATTTATATGGACTCTTTAACAACTCATGCAACCAAGAAAACAACAACTAACCATGAAAATCTAAGAAATGAAGGTTTAAAGCCTTAGAGTTAATTTATTACCTATTGGCTCCTCTTTTGCTTAGCTAGAGATTGTAAAATGCTTGCTTAAACTCCTCATTGCTTCTCTTTGATCTTCTGGACAGTTTGCTTCAAGTTCACCGAAGACCCATTTCACTCTCTCTCTAGAAAATTTGAGTTTTAATGGAGGTTTTGGAGATTAATGGAGTTTAAGGATGAACTGAAGGTAATTAATGGTTTATATTTGCTAGATAGTTTCACTTTTCTTCCCTTCTTGCTATGTTGGCTTCCTCCGATGGTTTTTCTCTGGTAGCTTTCTCTCTCTCTCTCTACTATTAGTGTGCCAACTGAGCTTAGCAAGGAAATGAAATACATAATGAGAGTAAGAGAGTTTGGTTTAACCGATGGTTATTTGGGAGAAGAAAGGTCGGAGAAGTTTAGCTATTTGGAGAACTTGGGGACGTTTCATTGCTCCAAGCAATCTTACTCCCTGCAAGTTCCATTCTTTCTCTTCTAATTGGTTAATAAATGTCATGCATGGTTTTAATTGGTGGACACATGTTTGCTTGTCTGCTAAAATAATAACCTGATACTAATACTTCCACAATGCATAATATTAACGGATAAAAAATAAATACCCATTTATTAACAATCAGGCCAATTTTATTGACATCACAAATTGGATTTTCAACTGAGTTTATTAAAGAATTAAATTAGACAAATAAATTCCCACATGTACTTGATCAACACATTTACACCAAATAAATTATTCCAAAATTAATAGTACTCATTAAAATATTTATTCAATAAATATTTATTACTATATTACGAAATTTAACTGGGATTACAATCGTTACAAAAAACCCTCTAAAACCCTATTTCCCTCTCTCTTTTTTTTATTTTCATTTTCACTATTCTGTTGTTTTATAGTGCCTGAACTACAAGGCGAACCTGAAGACATTTCCAAAGAAAAAGCTCGATTAACTGCAAAAGAGGTACGGGGTACCCACCTAATCTCTCTCTCTCTCTCTCTATATATATGTATCTATATCCATACTGTCTAATTATTGTATTTGTTTTATAAATTGAAATAACGTTTGCTTTTGTAGAATTGGGGGCAGGTGAATGGGCCTGTGTTGGTGGAAGATACTTGCCTCTGTTTCAATTCCCTTAAGGGACTCCCAGGTACTATATCATCTTTCTATCTATATTCACACACAAAATTTTCATTATTTTTTGCGTCCTTTCTTTTTTCATGGTTAAATTGTTGTTAATGCTTTATGCAGGACCTTACATGCAAGTTCATTTTTTCCCTTCTGCAGTGAAACGTTCTTCTATATCCCAGTATGGTAAAACCTTAATCAAGAGCTACATCTTGAATGTAGTTTTTTGTTAGATGTTCAGGTTTAGCTTAGCATGTATTGATGTTGCAAAACAATCCAGAAGTATGCTTATATTTATGTATTAATATGTACTGGTTTACTGTTTACTAAGAATACTTCACATAGGGTGTGCGATTTATAACATCTGTTGTACCTCCAACTCTGGACCCCCAAATCTTCGCACGAATAAGCTAATAATCCTTGAGCTGCTCCAAGCACTATCTGTAATCTTCTTTGCCAAGAAAGAACTCTATATGCCTTATTAAAAAGATGATCTCCAAGGCTTCTGTTCGGCATGAACCCATATACAAGTAGCCGTTGGATCATTCTTTCTCCATCTACAGCACAGTATGCAATAAGTTTGACAAGATTTGGGTGTTCCACAACACCGAGAAGTTGTACTTCTGCCACCCATTGCTTATGACCCTATAAGGATAACAATAATCAATTGGAGCGTGAATGATAAAAATTGAAACGCATTTATCACTCCCATATTAAATGTATTATTCCTATGGATGAAAACAAAAACAACCAACACCAAGAACATGCAAATCTATATGATGATATAGTATAAATCAAATAAACTAGTATTATAATTTACCCTCCATTTGGATTAAAAAATGCCATTAAAAAAATGTAATGTGTTTGTTATTGAAATATACTATTATCTTTTTCTTTTAGAGTATTTCTTTTATTAAGTGACACCAACTACTGCTGCTTTACTAATTATGTTGTCATGCTCTTATCAGATCTACCATAACTTCTTTCAAAGGTAAATGACACCATTTACCTAGCTCATTCTTGCATTTCCACTTGCAAGTTTGGTATATATGATTAGGTAAGCTAAATTTGGGTAAGTGATACCTTCAAATGGAGACAATTTTGATATTGCAACACTGCTTTTCAAAGGGTAAGGAAGTCATTTCCTTGCAGCATTTAAGTACTTCATTTATCAAGTCAACCACTTGTTTAAGTTTTCCAGCTAATAGATAGAGTCACAGAGACACAATAAAGTAGGACTCACCCAGGCTTAAAGGCTAAAGCATAAATGTACAAGGACAGAAACATATATTGCTACTGCAGTAATTAAGGTTCATCCAACTGAGATGATTCATTTAGGGTAGGGGTAGCAAAAACTTGATTTACCATATAGTACTAAGTACTAATTAACTACTAACAACAGTAGTTAAAATGTCTTCTTTCACTATGTCAAAAACTCAAAATCATTAGTTAGTTGATTGGAAATACTTACAGACTACTTCAAAACATTCTAAGGAGTTGCTACAATAAAGAGCAATATTTTAGAGCTTCTCTGGGTAGAATGCTCTTTCTCTCAAAAGGATGTAAATGTACTAAGATATTGGTTTATACTCAATTACTCATTAGATGTTTCTTTTCGGCATACGACCACCGTACATATTGTTTACCACTTCAACTCTCTTGTATGAATAATTTTCAAAGTTTTCAGAGTGAAGAAACAAACTAGGCGGGGATCCTCACTATTTGTATAGTATAGGCAAATTAAACATCTGTCTGTTCTTCTTTTTTAATTTCTTCTGAATGCTAATCAATGACTAACTAAACTTTGCAGCAAGTGGTTTTTACAGAAGCTTGGTCATGAAGTTATTTACATTCAATAGCTCTATCACATGAATATAAGAATAAAAAAAATAAAAAGTTGAACAACATTATTTTTAACTAGTGATGTACTTCTTCTAGGTTTGAACAAATTTTTAGTGGCATATGAGGATAAGTCAGCGTATGCACTGTGTGTATTTTCTTTGGCTCTCGGGCCAAATGAGGAGCCGCTTACTGTCATGGGAAAGATCCTGGTATGTTTCTTGAATAATATTTTCTTCCTAAATAAGAAATGAAGATATGTCTATATATTATGCAATTAAGCATTTTAGTGCAGACTCAAGGCTTTAGTGATCTGAAATATTGAATTTTATAATGATAATGAACTGGTTTTAATGAACTTGATACATCTAGAGAGAGCATGCATACTAGCATGGTGGTTTCATTTTACTGAAATGGACTCCATATAAAGGCGTCATATAATTCATTTTCATATGAATGTGAAAATTAGAATTTGATGCAAGAAGCAAGGGTGCGGCTCCAAGGCACCGCACTGTGTGTCAGGTGTGCGAGGATAAGTACAGGGTGTGGCACTTGCCATATCCCTGAATTTATTTTGGGCGATTCGCGGGACACGCTTGGGTAATTTGGTTGTGGTAGTTTTTATAAATATGGAACAAAAAGAAAAGAGAGAAAGAGGTGGCATTTCCGGCTCGCTTCTGCTGCTCCAGACTTTGGGAAAAAATCTAGAACAGATTGAGGAAAATTTACCTTTTAGAATTTTGCAACAAAAATAATTGTTACCTTTTAGGAAAATGCACAATACCTTTCTTTTTTGTTTTTTTTAACCTTATTCTTTTCTCCTGTAATTTGTGTAGAGCAACAGAAGTGTTCTGAGATAAACTACTACTGCCAAGTTTTGGTTATTGTTGGTGACATTTTTTTCTGTTTAAGTTAACTCTTTTGTTGTGACTATGTTATACTTAAGTTTGACATTGCTTTTCCTTTATAGTAGTATTTACAATTATTAGTTGCTCCCAAGTCCCAATACCCAATACCGTGGCAATCCTAAAATTTGGTTCTCTATACTTTAGAAATTGTACTTATATGAATAATCAAAGGTTAAGAAAGTAAAACGTACATGTTTTAACTTATGGGACTAACATTTCAACATTTCAATGCAAGATAGTTCTTCCAAGGGGGCCTAATAATTTTGGATGGGATCCAATCTTTCAACCAGATGGCCGCGATCAGACGTAAGTAAATTTTCTTTAAGTAAATTTTCTTTCCTTGTCTCTGCTATCATGTTCACAAAGTTTGATGTACTCTAGATGGCATTGAGACAACTTAGCTACTAATATTATTTTTATTAATGTAGTTATGTTGAAATGCCCAAGGAAGAAAAGAACAAGATCTCTAACTGCTATAGAGCTCTTGCATTGGTGAAAGCCCATTTTGTCGAAGCTGGATGCAGTTTTAAGACTGAGCTCTCAATCTAAGAGTTCATTTGATGCAAGGAATTTGTGCATTATACTACTTCATTTTGTCACTTTGTAGTACAATTCAAATTATTTATTAAATTATTATTTACTATAATATTCTATAAATATCATCACCAACTCCACTATGAGTATAATAAACTATTTATTCTATCATTTTCATTTGATTCAAGGAATTTGAACGAATTGCTTGTCTTGCACATTATATAAGCAGTTGTGAAGTTGATGCCAGGAAAAGAAGAAAGAGGGGGAGATAATGCCATTCTTAAACCCTATCTGCACGATAATTGATACTTAAACACTACATCTTATTATTAGAAATAACAATGCCTAAATGTGGTCTACAAAAAATCTTAATATTGGTTATAGAGAGGGAGAGAGGGCATCAATAAATAAAAAATAAAAAAAAGAGGAAAATATTTACGGATGGGAGTTAATGCAAAATCAATTTAACAAAGGCGGTACAATAATTAGTGCTTTAATTTGTAAAAGAAGAAAACATTAATTGTCAAATTTACATGTCTATAACATTGCGACTTATTTAGTCAGCCGATCCATCCTACCATGAAGCAAAAAAGTAGTAGAATACCATGGATGACTTGACCTGAAATATACAACAAGAAGAATAAATTATAAAAAGAAAAAGGATAAGCAAGAATTGAATAACAAATCAAAAGAAAACTACTTAATGGTTGTTTATTTAATCTTAAACCTGAAACATGAAGGGATCAATTAGCATCATTAATGAGGTGTATGTATTTTTTTTCTGAGAAATATAAAAGTCACAATATTTCATAAGATTCCTGTTTTTTTTTTTGGTACCTGGTAAATTACTCGCTGATTCATCAGCCAAAAATTTTTATAATAGGGATGTGACGGACTTTGTGAAAGTCTTCTCCTTCTACACCATTATATTCATCACTTGAACCTAATTTTTGAATAAATGTTGTAGGCATTCCCATAATATGTAACTTTTGGAGGGTAGAGAGGAATCTTAATCCATCCGGAAGCATCTTCAAGCCATCGCAATTCCGTATAGTTAACTTGGAAAGATTGGGCATAGCTCCCTCATCCACCCTCCATTCCACCAAGTTTTGCAAGTAGGAGAATTTTAGAATTCTGAGTTGTGGGAAACCAAAAACAGAACACATGATCTTCTTCCCCGTATAAGAACCGTCCCATAATGCGAGGTATTGTAGTTTGGGAATCTTCTCCAGTATGATCATTGGGTCTTCCTCAAGTTGACAACCAAATAATTTTATAGAAGTGAGGCTCTGAGAGAAACGATACTCCCCCATAGGTAATACGCCTATAGGAGCATCTATACATAATTTGTTGAGAAAGGGACACTCTAGCAGTAGTCTCCAAGGAGAAACATCTAATTCTGAATCAAAATGGCGAACATAGTTTTCAATGTAAAGGTATGAATAACGCAAGTGTCGGGAGGTGATGGAGCTGATGATCCCCTGGAGGTCATCCACAAGACTTCCATCTATATATCCTCGAAATACCTGAAGCTTCCTTAATTTTAAGATATCATTCGCATCACAAACACTCGTTATAAAATTATCTAACAACTCCAGCTCACTTAAGCCATCAAATCTCAGTTTCTCAACTTCTTTTACTTTAAACAGCTGACAAGGAAGGTATAAATGCTGCAACTGCTTCAGCTTCCATAGCACATTCGGTATAGTAATTTCTCCAAAGACCCTTAAATCAAGGGTTTGCAAGTTCCTCAAGTTACCGATCGATGATGGAATCTCATTTATGGAACAATCTTCAAAACTCAAGTACTTGAGGTAGACCAGTTCTCCTATTCTTCCTGCATGTCCAACATTGCCAAAATCAATTTGTGTGAGCTTCAAAACTCGAAGCAGCTGGAGACTCAATATTTCTTTTGGAAAGTCTGTACGCGAACCATATTTATTGGCTCCAAACAACAATAGAGATCGAAGTTTTCGAGTCGCATGTTGTTGTTGTTGTAGAAAAGGAACAAAGCTAGACCTGCAAGTAGTATCATCAAAGGAACGAATACAGAGTCTCCTTGCTAAGTCACTGTCTGCTGATGTAGAATTCGAATTTAGCAGTAAATCATCGTGATTGCTTTCAAAATCAATTACATTTAAAAACATTTGCTCCTTTCCTTTAGACAAACATACGTCTCGAACAAGGTCATGAACGGTGCATGTTTTAAACTTTAACCATGAATATGATTCAACGTCATCCAATTCTGTCGGTTCAACTTGAACAAGGCTTCTTTGCGCCAGTTCACCCAAGTAGCGTTCTGCTACATCCAACATCATTTCTCCTTTTGCTCGGTCCTCCAAGGATACCATTCCTTCTGCTATCCACAACAAATAAAGTTCCTCCGTGGAGATAATCTCATCCTCCTTAAAATTGCCCAAATAAAGGAAAGAATGCCTTAAGTGAGGAGGTAAATTATCGTAGCTTAAAGATAAAACCCCTCTGACTGTACGGTTTTCATCCTCCTCAACGCCATCACCGCTAGCTAGATATTTAGTAATGCCTTTGTTTATCATCTCCCATTCTCTGTACATTTTACCTTTCAAAATCCCACCCAGAGTAGAAATTGCTAGTGGTAGACCTTGGCATCGCCGAACCATGTCCCTTCCTATTTCCTCCATCTCTGACTTCACCCTCTCTTCTGCAAAACAACAAGACATTCATTCAACTATGACTCATAAATGCTTGCCAGCATATTGTGTTTAAGAATTATATATTAATTTTACACAATATGCATGCATGTGTGCTAGCATTCTCTGTCCTTTAAACTATTTAGCCCCTTTTCTAATTTCCTCATGTCTGTTAGGATGGTAGGTTCTAATCTTTGCATATCCCCTTGGGCTTGACCTCATTGCCACATGAAACCCTAATGTGTTGGAGTATGTTTGTGTCATTTTAGTCAAATAGTTAGTGAATACTATTTAAGAAAAAGGCCGGAAGTTGATTTGTGTTCATGTTCAAATGGTTAAATAGTTGGAAGTACCATTTCCTTCTGATTTTTACAAATTAGCCCAAGAATTCAATACAATAAGTTCAGTATTAAGTTAATACTGAAGATTTGAACTTAAGAGAATCAGGGAGGAATTTAGGAGAAACTTATTTTTAATCATTCTATACCATGTGACCTTACACAACAGTAAAAGAGGATATTTTTATCACTAGGTTATTACATTTTTGTTCTTTTCAAACTATACTTTGAATTACATTTAATTGAGCCAGTGTTAAAAAAAATTATATTTTTGCAAAATTGCAAACTAGATCATAATGTTTCCTCGCCAAAAATTGAACTCTACAGTACATTTGAATAGGTCAATTTAACCTTATTTAAAATTGTGAACCCTTACAAAGAATTATGTACATTTTTTAAAACCCATTGTGTTTTCAGAGTAAAAACAATATGCATTTTTAATCCCTGAAACAACTTATTCGATTAGTTAAATTTTGAGATAAGGTTAAACTAATCCAACTAAGTGTACTTTAATGTTAAATTACTAACAAATATTATTTTTCTATAAATTAATGTTAATGTTAACAAATATTATTTTTCTATAAATTAACAAATATTAATGTTAAATTACTAACAACTTATTCGATTAGTTAATTGGTAAATATTATTTTTCTATAAATTAATATGTCATTGACACATGCATTGAATTTGTGATGAAAAGAATACTTGTAAAACCATCCACTAGATTCATATGTATTTCTTATAGTTATATCATACTTATCCACACAGTGGTAAAAAGACCAATTGAGTATTAAATACCAATTCGTTGTCGAAATTAATTCATTGATCCAAAAACATAAATTGAGTTTGGAAATCTGACTTTTATCTGGTTATTATTAAATAAATTTGTATATTAATACTCCGGTCTAATTGAGATATTTATAAATTTAAATTAACATAAATTCATTTAATTTAAACATTACAATAATAAAGTTATAAATTACTTAAAAAGTTCTACTAAATACAGAATTTATTGCATTAAAAAGTTAAATGGATCATATCAACTATAAATATAAGTTTAAAAGGATGACTTTGAAAAGTCAAATTTAAGTTTATATTTTGCAACAAATGGAGTGTTATTTATAATGAATATATGAACATATATAGTTTAACAAATTGAGTTATTGTTTATGGAAAAATAACTTTACATTTAGTATGAACAAATGAAAATAATATTCATTATTGTACTTAAAATTCTGATCGGATTATATCAAGCTAAAGTCATGTTTGGTCCAATGATAATGGAATAAATTCATCATACCGATTAACAGCGTTATATATATATATATATATATATATATATATATATATATATATATATATATATATATATATATTGATGTCCGTATATCAAGACAATAAAAAGATGTAGTAATGAATAAACTGACCTGAAATATCGTCTTTTTCTGTTGAGAATGCTTTCTTTAAAAGTAGCTTTAAACCCTCTTCGTCACTTAAATGTTGAAGTTTATGTAAAATTCCAACGTCAGCAACTTTTCTTATACGAGTTGTTAACAATATTTTGCTATTAGTTGTCTCTCCAATTGGAAAAGCAGACCTTAAACTTACCCAATCAGCCAGTGACCATATGTCGTCAATAATTATCAGGCAAGTTTTCTCTTTTTGGATTTTGTAGAGTTCCCGGACTAGTTTGCGTCATCCATACTTGAAATCTCTCCTTTTCTCTCAGGAAGAAGTTCTTTAAGAATACCTTGAAGAACTTTTTCCCTTTGAAACTGTTGGGTTATACAAACCCATGCAAATGCTTGAAAATAAGTTTGAACCTCGGTGTGATTATAAATTTTGGTAGCAAGAGTGGTCTTCCCTTGACCTCCCATGCCCCAAATCGAAACTACTTCACAACCGTTGTCTTTGCTCTTCAAATGAAAGACCACTTGCTTAATATCATTTTCCATTCCAACAAAATCCCTTTCAAATACATGGGAATATGATATCCTTGACACTTGTTGTTTGGTATTTGAATTTTTTCCTTCTTCTAAAGCTTTAATACCATAAGTTTGTAAACTGTTGGTGATGCTACTGAGGTTACCTTTTATAGTCTGGATCTCCAAACCAACCTTATGGAGTGCTTTACCTTCTCGTACAATACAGGTAAATTTGCGTAAGATTTTCTTGATCCCTTGATTTCTCTTTGATACCACTAAAGCATAAGTCTCAATGACATCTTCAGTTCTATGAGCAAGTCGTCTGATGTCAGCTACCCAATTGCGTACTCTGTTATCTCCGTCCGCGCCTTGTTTTGCATCCGCATCTTTTAAGAAACATTGCATCCGCTTTAACTCGGCCTTAATTTCTTCCACTTGGTCGTTGACTCCGTATAACAGTTTTGCTTCCGATATTAATAGATCTCCAAGTCTCTTCACAGTAAATGAAACAATATTCTCGGCCATTACTTCTTTCTGATAATTAACAACCGTAGAAAAAAAATGAAAGTTTTAATAATATCTCAAACTTGATTAGCTCAAGATATTGTGTTAGCTTGAAACTGGGTATTCTTCTTTATATAGCAAATGCCTTCAACCATGTGAAGAGCCGCAGCAATAGGTGACGTAAATTGATATTTGTATTAAAAAGAGTAGGTTGCATCACATGGTACAAATGAGATTTGTATAATGCATCCATTAGTTAATTCCACGAGTTGTTGTAAGATGACAAGTTATGTATAAAATGTTGGGAAAAATCACCTCCCAAATACTGTCGTCTTTGATAAATTAAATGACCAAAAATATCAGTACATGCCAAACAGATTAAATTTGCAGTTCCACCAAAATAATAATCACTGCAGGAAATAATAAGAAGAAATAACCAAGCACGAGATGCCAATATTTTTAACGTGTCAAAGAAACATGTACCATGCCTTGCTGCCAAATTTGACTTGTGAATGAAACAAAAATCTTAGCTTGCCCAATCTGACTTCTTACCTATGGGTGAGGACCACAAACCCAACAATCTCCCCCTCCGAACCCATGAGAAGAGGTATTCACTATGACCCCGTCACTTGGAGTCCATTCCGGTCAACTCCTTGCAAAACTCTAGCTTGTCTCGAGTTACGACCTTTGTCATCATGTCAGAGGGATTCTCATCAGTATGTACTTTCTTCACTTTCATCAATTCCTTTTCCATCACTTCTCGAAGCCAGTGATAACGAACATCAATGTGCTTGGTACGATTATGATAAGTGGCGTTCTTGGTCAAGTCAATTGCACTTTGACTATCACAATAAACCACATACTCATCCTGTGTCAAACCTAGCTCTTGGAGAAACCGTTTCAACCATAACATCTCCTTGCCTGCTTCTGTAGCGGCGATGTATTCCGACTCAGTTGTAGACAAAGCAACACACTTCTGCAACTTGGACTGCCACGATACAGCCCCCCCTGCAAAAGTAAACAAATACCCCGAAGTAGACTTCTTCTCTTCAGAACCTGCCATGTCTGCATCTGTAAAGCCCTCCAAGACTGGACTTGAACCACCAAAACCTAAACACAAACTGGAAGTAGCTTTCAAGTATCTAAGAATCCATTTAACTGCTTCCCAATGTTCTCTACCAGGATTTGACAAATACCTGCTCACAACACCAACTGCATGAGCAATATCTGGCCGCGTACAAACCATCGCATACATAAGACTCCCTACAGCAGAAGAGTAGGGAACTGCTGCCATATCATCTCTCCCTTCCTTAGTAGAAGGACACATACCCTTTGTCAACTTAATATGATTGACCAGTGGTGTGCTAACTGGCTTAGCATCACTCATGTTGAACCTTGTAAGCACCCGTTCAACATACTTTTCTTGTGACAACCACAACCTCTTGGCTTTCCTGTCACGAACAATCTTCATGCCCAAAATCTGCTTAGCCGGGCCTAAGTCCTTCATATCAAAAGACTTGAACAACTCACCCTTCAGCCTGTGAATCATGTTAGCATCTTGCCCAACTATCAACATATCATCTACATATAGCAACAGAATAACGAAGTTACCATCTGGGAACTTTTTCACATACACACAGTGATCTGCAACTGTTCTACTATAACCTTGATCCACCATAAATGAATCAAATTTCATGTACCACTGTCTTGGGGCTTGTTTCAGGCCGTACAAACTTTTCTTCAACCTGCAAACCAAGTGCTCTTTCCCTTTAACTTCAAATCCCTCTGGTTGCTCCATGTAGATTTCTTCCTTCAAATCACCATGAAGAAATGCAGTTTTCACATCTAGTTGCTCAAGCTCAAGATCTATACTAGCTACTAACCCCAACACCACTCGAATAGAAGTCATCTTCACAACTGGAGAAAAAATCTCATCGAAGTCAATACCTTGCTTTTGAGCAAAACCTTTGACAACCAACCGAGCCTTGTACTTCACTAGTTTTTCACCATCCTTTTTCAGCTTGAACACCCATTTGTTCTTCAATGCTTTCCTGCCTTTTGGGAGTGAGGTCAACTCATAAGTGTGATTCTTGTGCAAAGAATCCATCTCCTCCTGCATAGCTCTCAGCCAATTGCTTTTCTCCTTATGAGTCTTGACTTCCTGAAAATTCTCTGGCTCCCCCTCCTCAGCAACTAAAAGATATTCAGATGAAGGATATCTGACTGATGGCACACGTTCTCTCATGGATCTTCTTAGTTGAGGTTCTTCAATGTCAGGTTGCTCCCCCTGATCAACACTCTCTGCATTTGACCCATCACCATCATGCAAATCTGTATCAGTAACATCTTCATTCTGACCTTCTTCTCCAACTGTGGCATTCTGTAATGGAGAAGGAACTTCGTTGAGGTCTGGAACTCTATTATCTCTGCCTTGTGCAACATTATCAAAATCCTCATAATTCTGGTGCTCGTGAAACACCACGTCCCTGCTCCTGAATAATTTCTTCTGCACTGGATCCCATAACCGGTATCCAAATTCTGTATCTCCATAGCCAACAAAAACACATGGAGTAGATTTATCATCAAGCTTCGATCTTTGTTCCTTGGGGATATATGCAAAAGCCTTGCACCCAAATACCCTCAAGTAAGAATATGACACATCCTTGCCGCGCCAAATCTCTTCTGGAATCTGGAAATTCAAAGGCGCTGATGGAGATTTATTAATCAGATAGCAAGCAGTACGAACAGCTTCACTCCAGAATGACTTAGGCAGCTTAGCCATTCTTAACATGCATCGCACTCTCTCAACAATAGTGCGGTTCATTCTTTCAGCCACACCATTATGCTGTGGGGTACCAGGAACAGTCTGCTCATGCCTAATGCCATTTTTACTGCAATAATCAGCAAACTCCTTTGATGTGTATTCCCCTCCGTTATCGCTGCGAAGGCACTTCAATAATTTTCCAGTCTCCCTTTCAACCATAGCATGAAAACTCTGAAAATGCTGGAATACCTGGTCTTTTGTTCTCAACAAATATACCCACACCTTCCGTGAAGCATCATCAATAAAGGTAACAAAATACCTATTTCCACCCAAAGACTCAACCTCAATGGGTCCACATACATCAGAATATACTCTCTCTAGTAACTCTGATTTTCTTTTAGCGGAACTACTAAAAGAAACTCTATGTTGTTTCCCAAATAAACAATAATCACAAGGGCTTAAAATATTACCTTTAGCAAAAGGAATGAGTGACCTTTTTGCTAATAACTGTAACCCTTTCTCACTCATGTGGCCAAGCCTCTTATGCCACAAGTTTGGCGAAGAGCCATCCTCCGTTGCATTCAACTCACTGGAACACACCTTCACATGAGTCTTGTACAATGAGCAACAAGCAGCACCTCTTGCAATCACCATAGAGCCTTTGGTAAGCTTCCACTTTCCACTGCCAAAGTGATTCTCATAGCCTTCTCTGTCCAAGGCCATGCCAGAAATTAAGTTGAGACGCAAATCAGGAACGTGTCTAACATCCCTCAAGGTAATAGTGCAACCAACACCTGTCTGAATGCAAACATCTCCAATTCCAATAATCTTGGACTGATCAGTATTCCCCATTCTCACATACCCAAAGTCTCCAGCTTTATAAGTTGTGAAGAACTCCCTCTTGGGTGTAGCATGATACGAAGCACCAGTATCCACCACCCAATCAACTTTCTGATCATCAACATGCAAGCATTCTTCTTCCCCAAATGAAAGAATCACAACATCTTCGGTGACTGTGGCTGCAGTGTTCTTCTCCTCAACCTTTCTTTGCTCACCATTTTTCTGCTTGTCTAACCAACTCTTGCAATTTCTTTTATAATGACCTTCCTTATTACAGTAGAAGCATCTATACGTATCGCCTTGTCTGGTCTTTGACTTGCTCCGGTGATTTTTGCTTTTGCTGCGACTTTTATCGCCTTGGTGAGATCCCCTGAAATTGCTTCTGCCCCTGTTCTCTGCAACAAGAGCTTGTGTCTCGAAATTAAAGCCTTGCTCCTTTCGCCTAGTCTCCTCATTATGAAGACTGTCTTTGACCGACTGCATGGTTATTTTCCCTGCTGGAGCTGAATTGCTTAGAGACACCACCAAAGTTTCCCAGCTGTTCGGCAATGAACTGAGAAGCAAAAGAGCCTGAATCTCATCATCAAGATTCAACTCCATGGTAGACAACTGGTTCACCAAACCTTGAAACTCACTCATATGCTCCGACACACTGCTCCCGTCTTTGTACTTCAAGTTCACAATTTTTCGAATCACAAAAGTTTTATTTTGTGCATTCTTCTTCTCGTACATGGACTTTAATGTTGTCCATAGAGCATGAGCATCCGTCTCCTGCGAAACATGGTGGAACACACTTTGATCAATCCATTGTCGGATATGACCAATAGTCTTTCTGTTCATCTTTTTCCAATCAGCCTCAGATTTATCCGCGGGCTTCTTTCCCTCGAGCTCCAACGGTTCATATAAATCCTTACAGTAAAGGATATCCTCCATTCTGGACTTCCAGATCGAAAAATTTGAAGAGGTCAATTTAATCATGGCTCCACCTGATTCTTCCATAGAATTTATCAAAAAACAACTGAGCAAAATAACCTTAGCTCTGATACCAATTGTTGGGAAAAATCACCTCCCAAATACTGTCGTCTTTGATAAATTAAATGACCAAAAATATCAGTACATGCCAAACAGATTAAATTTGCAGTTCCACCAAAATAATAATCACTGCAGGAAATAATAAGAAGAAATAACCAAGCACGAGATGCCAATATTTTTAACGTGTCAAAGAAACATGTACCATGCCTTGCTGCCAAATTTGACTTGTGAATGAAACAAAAATCTTAGCTTGCCCAATCTGACTTCTTACCTATGGGTGAGGACCACAAACCCAACATAAAAAGACGTGAGAATTAATATTTTTACAAAGATTTTTTAAATATGAGTTTTGATTTATTTATTGTGAGAAAAATTTTGTGAATTTATTATTTTTATTTTCTTATTTAAAGTAGTATAAATAGTATACAAATTTATAATAATTAAATATATACTATTTAAATTTATAAAGTATTCAAAATAAACTCAATCAATTTTTAATAGAAAATATAATTTTAAAAATAATATTTATTTTTGATTTTACCAATTTACTTTGACTCGCTAAATTCACACCCATCAGTCCACAAACCCAACCTTCCGAGAAAAAATCGAACAAGAAAGAAAGAAACACGTATGCTTTATTGATTTAGACATTATCCACCCGAAAGAAAGAAATGTGTATGCTTTATTGATTTGACATTACCCACCCATACATTATTGTGTTTTGTTCTCGCTCTGTGTTATATATATACACACACGCTTGAATTAACTAAATACAATTTTTTTACTATAATTTGTCTTTTTTAATATACGTAGCATTATAATAATAAATAAATGTTATCATTTTTGTAATCTTTTCTAAGGAGAAAATTATTTGACGAAATAGAATTGAAGGAGAGCAGTATTATCAAATTTAAGAGCTTAAGATAAATAAGATATATAGATATGAAAAAAATAATTTAATTAATTGAGCAAAAAAATGTTTTGATTTGCTAAAGATAGATGAAACAAATAAGGAGAGTGAAAAGTAAATCTTTTTGTTGGGAGATAAATTTGAATAGTTTCGAAAAATGACTTACAAATCTTAAGTCTATAACTCATTTTCTAAGGTAAAAGAAGAGTTTTCCGTTGATCAGAAATTATTTTATATTGACTATGTTTTTCTTGACATGAAAAATATTAAAAAATCAAAAGAGAAAAAAATATTTTTGAAAAATATTTTACCTAAAACAAACGGAGCCTAAATATAAAACTGATAGTGTCATTAAAAATATTTTTTGTGTCAATAAATATATATTAAAATATATATTAAAGTGAAAGATGTAATGAAAATGATCATATTCCCACCCTATTATATTGATTTAACATTTTTTTCTAACATTAGAATAAATAAATTGTTCTTGTATTTGTAAGTTTGGTACTATGGAAAGGGAGGCGAAAGTACTAAATAAAATCTAAAAGGAATGTCATCTCAAAAACTAACATTACAAGTTTGAATTTAAATTGTTGAAAAAAAAAAAAAGTTCATTCTATACACTTATTTATAAGTTCGTCCCTAATGTTTAAAAAACATAATTTGTCAATTGTGCACTAAGGTAGTAAGGTGGTATTTAAGTTTATGCTAACTTCTAAAAGAACTTCTATCAAAAACTCTAAAGTTGTCCCCAATTGGGAGAATAATATAGTTGAATTGGTACTAATAGAATTATTATGATAAATAAAATGTTATATTATATAAAATAACATTATTGTAATGAAAGAACCAAAATAGAAATAAAAAAGATAACTGTTTATGTTTTTTTTCAGTAAGTACCTAGTACTAATATCTTCATAGATGTTGTCGAATTTCCATTGGCCTTGTTGGATTCCCTTTGGATAAATGTTGTGCCGACAGAGTTTGGAGGATTATAGTGGCTGATAGAGAAGTAAGGGCCCTGCGCTGTTTGCCCAGTTGAGCATTTTACTTGACTCGCTGAATGAGGCTGGCTAGCTACCTATTGTGATAAGTACGTGTTATATGAGATTGGCTAGCCCACTCATACATTATTGTGTTTTGTTCTCTCGCCTTTCAATGGTTGCTGCAAAATTAGTATTAGATTATCTTTCTCCTTTCTGATATATATAGAAAAAGATACCCCCATTAATATCACCATTAATATCACCCTTCTCCAAGAAAAAAAATCCCCAAGAAGAACATAGCATTAAAGCATTAACTTTGAGCTTTGTAATCTTCAAGATATTAATAAACATCAACTTTGTTGACTGGGCAAAAATAATTAATATTCCCTCCGTCCAATTCATAAATCGTTGTTATTATTAATTTTTAAAAATTAATTTAAAATATTTTTATATTCAAAATTACAAAACAATAAAGATTACCTGCTTTGTTCACATGGAGTTGCAAATTATTGCACATCATGCTTGTAAATGACTAGTTTTGAGAAGTCATTCCCTACCCTCTATATATATATTTGGTCTAATGGGGATTTAGTAGAAAGGATGATTGTGTTCATACGGAAAGAGCTAAGGGGGCCGGGGTCACTTTATTATTTGAAATAATAATTATAGAAAAAAAATATCTTATTCATAAAAATCAGGATCTTACCCAATAAATAAATAAATATATATATATATATATATATATATATATATATATCATTTTTTCTCATTGAATTCACACCCATCACAAAACCAAATTTCGAGAAAAATCTAAAAAGAAACGCGTATACTTTATTGATTTGACATTTACCGACCCATACATTATTGTGTTCTGTTCTGGACTTTCAATGGTTTGTTCACATGGAGTTCCAAATTATTGCACATCATCCTTGAAAATGACTAGTTTTGAGAAGTCTTTCCCCGCCCTACCCAATATATATATATATATATATATATATATATATAATAAAATAGAACTCATTTTAAATTTGGACGAAAAAGTACAAGAACGATTCAGATTCATTCTAATTGATTTGAGCGAAAAAGCACAAGTACGATTCAAATTCATTTTAATTTTTAGATTATTGAAACGAAGAGAGGGAAAATTTCGTTACTCCGTACCTCAAGTCACGTCCAATTATATATATATATATATATATATATATATATATATATATATATAATTGGTCTAGTGGGGATTTAGTAGAAAGGATGATTGTGTGCATAAGGAGCTGAGGCCTAAGGGACTGGGGGTCACATTTTCTTGTTTCCAGCTGGTGGATTAGATTTCGTAATAATACATCGCTGGGCTCTTATTAATAATGCAATCTTAAAAACATACTCAGTAAAAAGCAAATGAAGAATAAGTTTTTAATTTGTTGCATATCCATCGTCATTATATCCCACCATTTAAATGCCATGCATGTTTCTATCTATTCCTGAGAATTAATGATCTATTTCCGGCTAATTTAGTTCCCAACAAATTGTTGTTGTCCTCTTATCCTTTTGAATCCTTTTTTTTGGTTCAATCAGAATTTAATTACAGCAAAGTGCACCTAGAAAATAGAGAGAATTATGAAAAGGTATATTCTTTATCTTGGTTAAAAGAGAAATGAACAACAAGCCTAAAGGTTAAGCTGATATAGAAGTGTTTCTAATCCAAGAGAATTGGATCCATTTGATTTGGTCAATTTCAGCACCAAAAAGTAGATATTACTTTAATTCTCTGACTAAGATGCTAGCCATCAAGTTCTTTATTTCAATACCAACCTATTCTTAAAAGATTTTTTAAATAAATCATATTAGTCATCCCATATTAAACTTAGTTAGAATTTATATGCCACACTTAGTTAGACCAATTAACTCACTCTTAGAAAGGAAAAAAGGAATTACTCTCTTCATCCCTTAATATAAGTCATTTTAGAGTTATACACAAGTATTAAAGAAAGGGAACTGATATTTTCACAACATTTTTTGATATTTTCACAACAAAAGTGTCGCTATAGATGTATAGCGACGGTAAAAACCGTCGCAATAAGATCTATAGCAACACTTTTGTTGTGGAAATATTAAAAAGTGTTGTGGAAATATCCATAGCCTAAAGAAATGATTGTATTACATTAAATATAATATCAATTGTCTATATTGTCCTTGTATTGGAAAAAAAAGAGTGTTATTTATTGGGCAAAAAATAGTTAGTTTCTCTTCCCTCTCTAATTCCTAAAGTTTTACGTTAGACTCGAATATGTCGAGTATGACAAAAAATTAAGAAAGCTTTGTACTCCCTCCGTCCCTTAATATAAGTTGTTTTAGAGAAGTGTTTTTGTCTCTTAATATATGACGTTTGAGAATTTTAAGTAAACATTAATTGCTTAGTTCCAATATTATCCCAAATATTAAATATAACTTTGATTTGATTACTTTCATTAATATCCTATAATGATGTACATTCAACTTCATAAGAGATTTCTTGCCCATTACCTTTTTTAACAGGGCTAGGACCATGGTCCGTAACACCGTCAACCTCCATGAATACACTAATGTCCTCGTCTGAAAAATCAATAATTCTAGGGAGCCCGGGGAATGGAAACCGGTATGGGGACCGTTTTTTTTTTTTTTGTTTTTTTTTTGTTTTCACTCCCAAATAATTTTTATGATTTATTGGAACTGAATTTTTTTAAAAAAACAGTGAGTTAGGTGTGTTTTGGATATATATCAAAAGCAGAATTACACAGTTTGTGTAACCCTGCTTTTGATATAAATCCAAAACACACCTAAATCACTGTTTTTTTAAAAAAAATTCAGTTCCAATAATTATTTGGGAGTGAAAACAAACAAAAAAAAAACGGTCCCCAGACCGGTTTCCATTCCCCGGGCAGCGTAGAAGGACTCCTGAAAAATATTAATGAGATAAAAAAAATTCAATAAATTTATTGTTGGACCATCAAGCCAGTTTGTGATTTGAGAAAGGAGTCCTTCTACACGGACTGACTAATTTGACAGGAAAATTAGACCGGTCCATGTAAATGTCCATGTTCCCTTTTTTTTGTTATTTATTCCAAACATATTTATATTACAAATTTTAAAAAAAATAAAAAAATTCAAAAAAATGTGGTGTAATTTGGATATATATCAAAAAAATGTGGTGTAAATAGGATTATTTTACTAACTATTTGTTTTGCTCCGAATTATTGTTATGGACTGAACTAAATAGTCTAATCCAAAGTTCTTTTAAGCAAATAATCTCGTTTAAATATCAGACTATTTGTTAAAAAGACTCAACTACTCTAATCAAACAATTTCAAGTATACTCACCAAAAATATATATCATCTTCCACTCTCGTGACAGAATCATTACTATTAACACCAACACATTAATAACTTAAATACTTCTTCCGTGCTCAAAATGATGACTAAAAGTACAAATATTTTTGTTTCCAAAAAAATAAGATAAAGAACATAAAGTGAAGGGTAAATATGTCATTTAATGGGGTCCATTAGTATAAAAAACTAAAAGTACTCATCACTTTATATAATCTCGTAGGACCACTAAGGATAAATTTAATTTTTTTTTACTCGATCTATTTTCTCTACACTTTTCTTGATATGTGTGTAAATTGTACTTTGTTCATCTTTTTTAGAACGGAGGGAGTAACATTTAACTAACCATACAAAATATTGGATAATCTTAGTAACGTAAAATTAATTATTGAATAACTTAAATAGCGAATTACTATTTCAAAAGTCAAATACCAAGTAATTATTCTTTTTGTGCGTTAAAAATAATAATAACAATAACAACAACAACGCCAATAATAATAATAATAATAATAATAATAATAACAATAATAATAATAATTTGCTTTATAAACAAAGAAAAAGAAGAATGTATTAACTAAATGTATTTTTTTGGTGTCAAACTTTTGGCTGAATGACACTTATCACCCTCCAAGTTATCACCCACTTTCAATGTCATCCTTAAAGTACATTTTTCGTCAATTAGGCCCTTAAAGTAGCATTTTTTGGCGTTTATGTTCTTTTTAACCTTTTTTACCCCCACCCGACCCATTTTGACCGAAACCGACCCAGTTTGACTCGACCCAATTTCATCAATTATGTTTTTTAAAAAAAACTAAAAAGTTTTAAAATTCTTTTAAAAATAATTATTAGTTAAAAATTCTTTTAAAAATAATATTTTATTTTAAAATACTAAAAATTATTATTTTTAATATTTTTAAAAATTATTATTATTTTAAAATTAATTATTATTTTAAAAATAATATTTTATTCTAAAGTATTAAAAATACTTATTATTTTAAATTTTTTTAAAAATAATTATTATTTTCAAGAAAAAAATATTAAAAACTTTTATTTTTTCATAAAATGAGTAAAATTTCATAAAATATAGATTCAAAATATTTATTTAAAAATAATTATTTTTAATATTTTAAAATAAAATATTATTTTTAGAATAATTTTAAAATAATAATTATTTTTATATTTAAAAATAAAATATTATTTTTCAAAAGTTTTAAAAATAATTATTATTTTCAGAAGAAAAAAATTAAAAACTTTTATTTTTTTCAAAAATGAGTAAAATTTCTTAAAATATAGATTCAAAAAAAATTAAAGTTTAAATTTTTTTTAATTCTTAATTATTTTTATGAAAATTTACTCATTCTTTTAAAAAAATAAATATTTCTAGTTTTGTTTTATAAAAAAAAATTATTTACTTTTTTTGAATCTATATTTTATGAAATTTTACTCATTTGTAATAAAAATTAAAAATTTCTTTTTTTTTCTGAAAATAAATTTTAATTTTTTGTTTAATTTTTTTGAATCTATATTTTATAAAACTTTACTAATTTTTTTTTAAAAATGATAAATTTTCTAATTTTTTTTCCTAAAAAAATAATAATTTTTAAAACCTTTTAATTTCTTTTTTTAAAAATTGAATCAATTTTTTTATTTATCTTTTACTGTTTTTTGTATTTTACATATAAAATGAAAAAAAATCTACTTTTTTTAAAATAAAGTTTTATTTATTTATTTATTATTTTGAATCTATATTTTATGAATTTATATTTTTTCCTGAAAATAAGAATTATTTTTAAAATATTTAAAATAATAATAATTTTTAAAATTTTAAAATAAAATATTATTTTTATAATTATTTTTAATATTTTAAAATAAAATATTATTTTTGATTTTTAAAAAAAAATTAGTGAAATTGGGTCGGGTTAAAATTGGTCGGATTGGGTCAAATTTTGGTAAAAATGGGTCGGGTTTGGGTCAAATCGAGTAAAAGGAACGAAAACGCAAAAAAATGCCACTTTAAGGACCCAATTGACGAAAAATGTACTTTAGGGACGACATTGAAAGTGGGTGACAACTTGGAGGGTGATATGTGCCATTCAGCCCAAACTTTTCTACCCTTAACTATTCGTGGTCTCTCTTACGGGAATCTCTTTAATTTATTAGTATCCAAGAAGTAAACTCTTCCAAATTACACTTTTCAACATAATTCTTTATTACACGTAGTTAAAGAATTATAAATTTGTAATACAAGAATAATTTTACACTAAATTATGGTGATCAAAATTATTCTCGACATATTATTATTTCATTTTGAACTTTAAATAGCAATCCTAGAGTGCATCAATTGAAGTATATATAATATTTTATTTTATTTATTTATTTAAGAGAGAAATAGAGATGAAGATCTTATTTGGGACGATGCAAATGATAAAACCTTAAAGATAGAACCGATTTATTAAATGTTATTCAATAATGAAATGGACTATTTATAAATAAATAAAAACATAATAATGACAATTACGAATAAATTAAAATAATAAGGGACAATTTGGTCCACAAAAACTTAGTTTCAAACTCTGGACTATGAAACTCACCCCCTCCTCTCCCTCTAGCGAGGATTATTAGCCATAGCTATAGGTCTTATGATCATAGCTATAGGTATTATCGACGGTTGCCGACCCTCGTCGTAAGTCGCGTGGCTAAAGCCTTTAGCTACGGTCTTAGGGGTTTTTACCAATGGTCGCGACTGTAACTATAGATCATGTCAAAATCGTATTTTTTTCTTTACCAACGGTCAGTAGAAGCTATTGTTATGGTCATGACCATAGCTATAGCTATAGCGACGGTCCTGACCGTTGGTATAGGATTTGGTTTTTTGGAATGCTATAGCTACGGTCAATGGCTGTCGCTATATATAGCTTTTTTAGATTTCAGAAAAAAAAAAATTAGTAATGCACATATTTATTCAACAAACACAATACAATATAAAATAAAACATAAAAAATAATATTACATCATTTAAAATAATTCATCCCCTAATATATGACAATCATAATTAATTTAAAGTAATTTAGTAAATGATAAGGTATATCACAAAACGATTTCTAAAACCATTTCGAATCTTCGTTGTCTTCCTAGATCGATAACAATAATCTCTCTTTTTTTGGCATCAACTTCGATAGTAAATTCTCACCGCAAATACAAACATAAATAAAAGTAAGTCTATATAATCTAAACAATCTCAAACATTTTAATTATCCACAATAAGTACACGAGCAAAATTAGAGATACATCTATTATCTGAAATTAAGAGAAGATTGTCAGCAGAGATAGTTAAGCTGCAAACAAAAGCTACAACATCACCACTGGCAAGTAAAAAGATAAAAACCATGCTTGAACATAGTTTCAGTATCTCCATGAAATGAAATTATGAAAATCATTACAGATAATACTTAAACCTTCTAAACAACTATATGATGGAAATTGTCAACATAGAGTACATAATTCAAAAATATTGTAAGCTCACCACCATGCTGCATAAGTTACTACTATTATGAATAATATGGTTGAGTAAACACATTTGAAATGGATTAAAGAGATACTATGCACTAAGCCATACTCCAATTCATTAGTTTCCAGCAAAACTTTCGGGTGGGGTGGGTTTGGGGGGAGGGGGGTGGGGGGCGGAGTCATGCAACGCTTGATTCAAGTCTCCTAGATCAATGCAATATTCAAGAGAAACAGAAGAGGGAAAAAGTAAATGCACACTCTATAAGCACTATTTTTGTCACATACGTGTGATATTCTACTATCTACACTTCCCCTTATTTACTACTGTAGTATGAATTTGAATAATGCGTATATTGCAGAGACAATACAGGAAATTAGTAGAGTATTGACAAATCAAAACCACATCATTGTTTCACAATAACAAAAATCAAAATTCTTTCTTATTACGTAGAAACACAGATTGTCATGAAGAATATCCCATTATTAAACTTTATGTTCCCAAGGGAAATTGTTATTCTATGAAAAAATATCTTCATGTACAGAGAGACAGAAAAAATTACCGTTTTTCGAGTATGCCCAGGAATTTTGCCAAACCATGCCTTTCTCTCCCTTCTCATCCGCAAAATTTATCTCAAACATTTTTGCAAAATTTTGACCCAAACAATGTGATGTAGCTTCTTGTATACCTCGACCAGTGTTGAGAATAAAGGCCTGTGAAACGAAAATTAATAAGACAATGAACAGACTATCAAGAATCTTACAGAAGCTCAATATAGCTTATAAGAGTGTTGAGAATAAAGGCCTGTGAAACGAAAATTAATAAGACAATGAACAGACTATATCAAGAATCTTACAAAAGCTCAATATAGCTTATAAGATGCTAAGAGGCTAAACTTAATGCAAGAAAAGGTTGTATCTACCTCAACACTTGTTGTGTAAAGGCCACCAACAAACTTCTCCATCTCACTCTTTTTACCCTTCACAACTGGTATTGCCAGGTATATAATCTTCATATATTCTTCTATATAATTCCAATATATCAAGAACCTAAAGTAAAATGGAAATCACATGTCAACAATGAAAGATAATAAAGGAAATAGCTTCTATAATTAGAGGAAGTTGTTGTGCTCAATTATCCCGGGGGTAAAAAGATAGTTAGCAATCCCAACAACGTAGTGCTAAATGATGACGATGTGCTGGTAGATGATATATATTGTTGACGTACCCGATGATGACGAAGTCGAGGAAGACGTGGTTGTCAGTAACTATCTCGTCGTATAAGATGATAACAATGAAGAAATTGATACGAAAGAGGAAGAGACAGAATCAGAGGATGACAATGATCTTGATTCTGACGGGTTTGACGACGTACTAAGTTTAAACTAATTGTTGTTTTTATAAAAAATTTACTAATACAAACGGTTATTAAAATAAATTAACTGCAATTTAATTACTTAATGTTGATTATTTCAGTAGTATAGTTATGCCTAGACATTCTGGTAGAGGTCGCCGTGGTGGTGGCCATACAGGATCTGGCAACGGCTCCCAGGGCTGGTCGTCTTCATCAGCTAGTAAGTTAACGTTGTTTTGGTCAAGTTTATTCCTTTTGTTTACTTTTTTATAGTTTATGAAAAATGCCTATTAATTTAATATATTAACACAATGTCATCACATATACCTACAGATGCTGGATGTGGACGTCACCGAGGGACTAATCTCAGTTTATTAGGTCATCCGCTGGCAGTTCCACATATAGTTCGTGTTGATATCGGCTCGAGCCAGTAAGTTACAACTATAATATATCATGTTCAATTAAAATGGTCCTATTATGTGATTGCACAATTAAATTAAAATCCATTATTTTCTTTTGTTGTAGTATTATCACTAGTACAAAGTAGTAAATAGACAACACTAAAACCACAACGTTTTTATAAAAAACGTTATGGTATATTTTTACACAACGTTTTTTTAACAAAACGTTGTATATATATATATATGAGAAAACGTTATGTATTTAAAAGGGCATTTTTTTTGTTTTAACTGGATAACATTTTTTTTAAAAAAACGTTATCTATCTAAAAAACACGGAGCTCAAGTAATGACTTAAAATTAAAAGACATATCCTCCTCCTCTCAGTTTCGTTCTCTCTCTCTCCCGTCGTGAGTTAGGGTTCTTTTTCTCTCCACTTTCGTTCCCTCTTTTCAAGATCCTTTCTCGCTTTCGGCCATTCTCTTCATTTTTCCTTCTCTTCAAGATCCTTTCTCGAATTTGCCTTCAAAATCCAAATGCAAGAAGCCATGAAAGTTTTGCTCGCACTCCAGTCCTGATCATCTTCTTCCTCAGAACAACAGTTTGACCTCCCAAACGACGGCATTTCCAGTTCCGGCATGGCTCACCTTCTCGTCGAAGAGATCGATAAGTTCGAACGAGAACGCAGCGATCGCGAAGAAGTGGAAGCGGAGATGAGGCGAATTCGGAACGATCTCAACCGCCGGATCCAAACTCGATACCGACGCTGTGTTAGTATTATATTCTACTCATCTCCGTCAGCTCCGCCGTACTCTCTCTGTAATTTTGCCGGTAGTATATATTGTCTGAACGTACCGGTGTCACGGAACTCTTCTTTTACTTTCGTACTCACATACTCATCATTATTTTATCTCCAAGCAATTTTCAATTCAAAGATCTGGACTGTTGGAGTGTCAATTTTCAAGTTCAGTCTTTCCCTAGATTCATACATATATTCATAATTACTCCTATATATTCTATTAATATTAGTTTGACTGATTGCTTACATCCTTGATTTAGGTGTATTTAATATACTGATCCAGAAATTGGTTGATTTGAGTTTAATATATTAGCTGGTGGATGAGGAGCATGTTTATAGCATGCGGCATTTCAAGGGTTGAGTTTTTGTTCACAATTAAGCATTATTTGACTTATTGTTGTTATTAGTATTAGGGTTGTGTTAGATGCTGAATTTGGGAAGGTTAGTGTTAGTTTGAAATGTATGTGATTGATACTGAATTTGGAAAATATTAGATCCATTCACATCTATTTAATCCATTTATAGTTTAGGTTAGAGTGAAGTGACCCGGATTTTTTTTCCCTTTATTTTTTTGGATGGAACAATGATTCGCAGCATGGGTATAATGAGTTTTGATTGAACACGTGTTTTGATGAAATGGTGATTATTTGTTGCTATGAGAAGATGTTGTTTGATCTGGAAGTGGGGTAATGTTTAAGTTTATTCTTGGTAGCAGAAGATTATTTCCTCTAAAATTAAGATGTGGTCCATATTCAGTTCGTATTGAACTATCCTTTGTATTGTATATTTGATGTTTTGAAACCCAAATTATGTGTCATCCTAAATAAAGGCTGAACAGAGCAATGAGAATGAGTCCAGGTTTGATGTGGCGTTGCCAGTCCAGTTCCTACAAATTTTAGTCTGCTAAGAGAGGAAAGTTTGGAGAAAAAGAACTATAGTCCCCTGTCCTAAAAAAGAATACCATTTACATTCTGAATTGTATGTGTCTTTATTTAAGGACAGAGTATTTGATAGTACTGGACTGATTTTTGAATGGGTTAACTGTCTAGTATCTGTTTGTTACTTTGTTCCATTCTCAGCCTTGATTTTTGTTTACAAATTGGTAATGCAGCACCTCTCAAGTCCTTCCTTTAGCGTTTGCTTCTTATAATAATTTGACTTATCAAAAGGGGAAAAAGAAGAAGAGGTAATATAGCACCACATTTAGCTCCTGATTACTGCTACTCCTTTCGTGCATTTCTAAATTGGAACCCCATTTATAGGAAATGTTACAACCGGTGATTTTTACTCTTCTCATTTCTTGCACTATACTTGATTCAATATATTTTTTTTCATCCAGTAACATTGGGCAGATAAATGGGCACTTATTAGCAATCTGAACTTTTGAAAGTCAAAACAATCAAGCTAATTTATTTATTTTGTGCTATTGTTTCTAAGACTTTTTCCATTTATTGTTATACAGATAAAAATATATCTTTGATGAGACTTGAATGAAGTTGAGTTCGTTGTTTAGTGTGCAATAAGGATGAAATGAGGCTTTTACGGACTGAGAGCTAAACAACTAATTCTCTTCCTCGCTGTTGTTGCTTTCACAGTCATTATTTTTTTTGGATGGGCAAAAACCCCGATTATCTTCTCAGTAGTTCCACCTCAGAGTCATGTCTTAAAGATACCTCCATGTTTGCCTCTACATATACCTTGTTTAAAATCATTCAGCTACATTCTCATCTAGTTATGAATGTTAGAGAGAGTGAGAGAGAGAGAGAGAGATTTGTAACATCTTATGTTTAGAAAACAATTTTGCATATATCCAATGCCTGTTTCTTTTAATTAAAATATTAAATTACTGGATAGTGGATTCCATACTGGATGAACATTTTAAATGTTAGATAAGCTGCAGTGCTATTATTAAGGAATCACATTAGCAAGACTTGCATTCTGGAAAATGAAAACCTTGCAGTTAATATTCAATACTGAAGTACTTTGTTACATATGTTACCATACTGAAGTAATCAGTAGTTTAGTATAAAATTTCTGTTTACAGAATTGTTGGTGAAATCTTGAATTTATCCCGTCTGTTTTTTTAAGTACTCTCATGTTATAATGTTATATTTATGAGCTTTAGCTGTACTTGATTACTGTGACAGATGAAGTAAAAGAGAAACAAGTTCCTGAAGGAGAAAATGCTTCAGAAGGAGTGAGTGCGAGAAAATGCTTTTGGATAGGTGAGCTTGGGCCCAAATATAGGGGATTGGACTTTCTCAATCATTTCATATTTTGGAGTAAATGAGTATGTATTTGATTCTGTTGATGCAGAAACTACTATGAAGGACAAAGAGGTTTCAGTTCTCAAACAAGTTTCTAAAGGAGAAAAAAATTCAAAACATGCAGTGCACGAGTCTTGCAATAGATAACCTCTTTCTTATCTTAATATTCAAGTTGTTATTGCCTTTCTCCACTTTTTTCACAAGATTGAAACTTTCTTATTTATTTATATTGCAGGTTGGTGAAATTTCATTTGGTGAAAGAAAATTGGAGATTTAGTACAAGAGATCTTCCATTCAAGGTAATCGGGATATTCCCAATTATTTTACGTACTTTGTAGATTTTACCTTCCAGACTGAAGCATTCTCCAACTTGGTATATATTAGCATAATATGTTTACTTATGGACATTTGTTATTTTTATTGATTTATCATGACATAATTACTAATTGTGTTTAGGGAACTCCTGTACAACCAACACACACGGAGTGCGGGTATTTTGTGATGCATTTTATGAAGGAGATAGTTGAGGAGATATGTACAGGGTTAGATGAATGTACGTATTTTGGGAGAACCTAGGCTTTTTTACACATGCTTTGGTAGTAGCTTAATTTTATGGATAGTTTGGTTTATTTTGTGGATGCATGTAATCAAATTCACAATTCAATATATTTTTGGTGGATGTAGTAATTTGAAATTGTAAACGAATGGTATTATTGGGATGTATTGTTGATACATTTTGGCTTTAAATTTAAATGAGAATTTAGACCTTTTGTTAACTATATAACATGACATTAGCAGATTGCAGATGCACTGGTAATATAAGCGAACCACAACTTTTTTTTCTTTTTAAAAATGTTGTGTATGCAGCACAGCTACAACGTTGTTCCATGATTCCAAATATTTGCAAGTTAATCTACAACATTTTAAACACGTCGTCTTTCTATGGTTTAAAAACGTTATATAGATTTTTCTAAATAGATGACACATTATAAACGTTGTATAAATGCGGCTAAACGTTGTCTATGATATTAAACTACAACGTTTTCGAGAATCCACTAATTTATGAAAAACAAATCTACAACGTTTTTTCTTTAAAAACGTTGTATAATGTGCCTAACTACAATGTTTTAAAACGTTGTATAAGGGTGTCAAATAGATTACACCCTTAACCACGACGTTTTGCTGACAGAAAGCACAACGTTTGTTACACGTTATCTATTTACTGTTTTGTAGTAGTGTATGGACCCTGTCACTAAAACGACCGTACACGCTATCTGCTTGGCAGTGTCCCGACTGGCTGCATACAATTTAGCCAGTACGCGTAGTATGATGCCTCCTTTATGGTGACAGTGTTGCGCTAGTTGCACGTAAGTCACATTTCATTAATTAAACAAAAAAATTGACCCTACCTATTTACAAAATATAATCAAATTTTTACTGATACGTTCATTATGAATTTTCTTTAGACATATTTTACATGAGGAGGGCGTCTCTATTGCAGCCGGCAATGATGTTATTATTGCATACATCGCGAAGAACTACGCCGACTGGCTATACGAGATGAGGCAGATAGAAGCCCGGACAGTTATAGACCAGCCTGGGAGTACTATACAAGATCATCAGCCGCATATAGTCTCAGAGGCAACCTGGGATGCCATGTGTAGGTATTGGGATGATGTTGCATTAAGACCAAGTTTGAGCAGATGAAGAGGAATCGAGGCCAACTCCGGATCGTACATACGACTGGCCCATAGTCGTTTCAGGAGGTTAAGTCAGTATGTATTTATATTTAGTTCTTTAGTTAATATTGTCGGGATTTATAGTAAAGTAATGTGATATTAATTAACATATTTATTAGGTCATGCGGGCGAGCTTGGACCGACCTCCTACTATGGTCGAGTTTTGGGATAGGGTCAAAGGGGTCGACGATGTCTCCTGCGGCATTAGCTATACGGGTAATACAACTAGTTATAATAATTGGTAATTATTAATATTACGTAATTAATATAATGATTTAATTAACTCACATATACATAATAAATTACAGGACCAGTTTGAGAAGCTCCAGGACTAGCGTATAGTTGAGTTGCGGACTACTAGAGGAAATACTGAGACGTTAGATTCCACCATCCCTCCACCAGAGATTAGTTTATCTTAGGATGAGGAGATGACTCTTTGGGTCACATCTCAGGATCCCCCTAGTAGCACTACCAGCAGATATCGCGTGTTGGGGTTACCGAGGATACCAGCCTATACATTACCTGGAGGTATTAAATTTAGTATATTTCTCGTTTATGAACAAATTTAATAGATTATTATTAATGTTATATTTATTTTCGCAGGTTCTAGCCAGCGCCTGCGTCCGAGAGCACCAGTGGGACCATCACATACGGGCGCTGACTTAGACGATGCCATATTCCAGAGGGTTATGATGGCAGTATTGGAGACATTTGGTACAGATTCGATATTCTATCGTCAGGACCTGCCCAGCCGTGCTCGCCTCCACTAGCTTGCTCAGGACATTGCAGTTGGGCCCACCGTCGAGAGTATGGGTATCCCTCCGGAGCAGTTCACCGCGATATGCGACGAGGTGGTCCGGATGGTGGTTACGCTACTCACAGAGGCTTTTGGGCCGATACTGAGTCAGCCCCCGACTACTATTCATTTTTAGTTGATTATTCTGCATGTTATAGAATTTTCATTTAGTTGTATATTTAAGTCTACCATATGGACTAATGAGTTATATTTTTAATTGTATCAATAGGGTGGCGATCCCGAGCAGGATGGCAATCCCGAGCAGGATGGTGATGCTGATCACGAGCAGAGGAATGACGACGATGATTTTCATACACCAAAGCAGCACAATCGACCCCCGCCCGATGATCCTCCTCACACCGGGGGTAGTACTACTAACTTGACTTAGTTTTGTAGATGATTTGAACATATTTTATTCATCTTTATTTTAGTTTAGCTTAATAGGATATAAATCCTCATAGTTTAGTTGATGTTTGATGTATTGTAGATTAAACATTGTAAATCATTGTAATTTAATGAAATTTTTGTATATCTTATGGAAAAATAATTTATATTTGTTATTGTTGGCCTTGGTAATTCATATTGAACTTGTATGTGAACATAAGCTAGATTACTGTATGTACATGTTGTTGGATAGTTACGTTGTATATGTTGTTGGGATAAAGCAGGTTTATAGGTACAAAAATGTGGGTTAAAACCCTAGAAACTGCCAAAACAAAAAAAAATATTTTTAAAAAAAATCCTTTATTTTTGACGGAATAGTTTATTTCCGACGGAGCTTTTGTCGAATTTAGGTAATTAAATATAATATATAAAATCACTAATTGCGACGGAATGTATTTAAATTCCGACGGAAAAATAGTCCCTTTTTAGTCCTGCCAGCCAATGACACGTGGCAGAAGGTAAGCCGACAAAATATTCCCGATCGAATAAATCTGTCGATAATGGATTTGGCAATGATACAATTAAAATCTATTTCGTTACCAAACAACAATGTATAATGTCGTTGCTAATTGACAACAACTTTTGTTGCTTTTGAAAAACAATCAGCATCAAACAGTATCGTTGTTAATCGAATATAATTATCCATAACAAAACTAATGACAACGAATAATCTTGTTGGAAATTAATATATGACTGGTTTATTTTATACAGTTAGCCACGAACATCGTTACTAAAAAGTATACAATTAGCAACAAAAACTAATTAAGGCAACAATTTTCATATTGTTCGGCAACAGCAAATATTTTTGGCAAATGTGTATCAAACGCAACGAAATTCATCTTCGTTGACAAAAAAAAGGTTATTTTCATTGCCAATTAGAAGGATTTTGCAACGAAAGTTACTTTTTAATAACAATTTCTTAATAAATTTGCAACAATACATTTCGTTGCTAAATGATCTATATGCTTTTACATGAAAACTAACTTTCGTTACGAAATATCTCTTTTTGCAACGATCAAAATAATTTCGTTGCTAGACAATTAGCAATGCTTATTGCACAACGAATGGTCCAACGACCGAAAAATCGTTTCAAATGACATTTAGCAATGAAATTTCATATCTTTAGCAACGAAAACTGGTTGTCGAATCGCCATTTTTTTGTAGTGGAACAAAAAAATTGTCAAAATAAGAAATTAGAGAAACCTCAAGGAGAAAAGGAGCAATAACTGATTTTCCCAAAGGGCTTGATGAGCTCCAAATTTGATCTTCTAAATTGAGATATTGATACTTAGCCGCATAATTTGGTGTTCTTTAGGCTCGATTGCCTTATAGAAGAGGGAGATTAGGGCGATTTCTAAGGTTAGGGCTTCTCGTACATGGCGTAGGAGGAGGTATATTGGATGGAGCAGGTTGAGAGCAAGGATGAAAGTTAATTGGAAAATAATTCAGAGAGAGGGAAATAAAAAGTGAATAGAAAAATAACGAGGGAAAGAATGAAAAAAAGGGTCTATATCGATGGGCACTCTATTGACCGTAACATGATGCTACTTGTAACAACCTTAAAATTCGGATTGTAATCAAACCCGATCTTGTGCGTTACAATACAATCTCATTCTAACTTTACAACATCAATCAATATTATAATCGATAAAATGCGTATAAATTTAAAACTTTCTTAAATTTCTTTTGTTCCTGAATCGCAACCTTTATAGCTCATCTTATTTTCAAATCATATCTATTATGATTTATCCTTATGATTCATATTTATGTCTAGAAATTATATATACACAATGAAACATCTCAACATGTTAAGTGGGAGTATATAAAATATTAACCTCTAATATCTGACTTAGTCTTTTATACGCTACGTAATTATAATCCAACAACTATATGTGTTATATGGCACATTGGATTCTCAATAATGTACTATATTCACAACCTACATTATCCTTCGTATCATACATTCATTACATACTTTGACTTTACAAAGTAAATGTATAGTTATACCTCAATTTCAAAACAAATATCCTTTATTTGAAGATTCAAATTTTTAAATAACATAGCTTACATACATCGCAAATCGTCTTCATGGCTTAATGTAAATTCAACTAAAGAAAACAATAAAAAAAATTCTTATAATCGCGCCTCAAGTCTTTATCACCATGATAGCGAGAGAATTACATCTTTAATCTGCAAATAAAAATTATTTGCAAGTATGAGCGCGACGAATAAGCAAGTCTAACAGTTAACACCTTTCATGCATCACATTTCACATATGTTTGCAATTTAATCATGCATTATGCATCTCGTGCGGTGCACTTTATACATGTATTATGCATCTCATGTGGTGCAGTTTAAACATGCTTCTCAATTTGCATAGGTAGCATTTAATTACTTCACAACTAAAACATGTTTCACATGTTATCAATTCTCATCATTTATCATATACCAATGGTTCAACATTATAGTATAGCACATTTCCACATAACAACAAGTTCAGAGAGTACTGAAAGAACTTGCATGTGATTAGCTGATTCTGCTTATGCTCACGCTCGGCGTTCATCGCTCAGAATTCATACGCTAAAGAAACTTTATTCATCGGTTAATCTTCCCCGTACTTAACCATTCATCGTATAACCTATATATTATAAGTTGGTGTTAACAATCTCTTTCGAGACTTACATTATCTAGATTAGTTATAAAATTTTATTATATTTTTTCTCATACAGTTAATTGAAGAAGTAAGAATCCACTCTTTAATATGCTTAAATAAGAAATCGGCTATTTGTATTTATATAAATAATCATTAACTTCCATTTTCTGGTCACATGTCTATTATTTAGAACCATGTAATTGTAGTGATCTCATGTTGTATCACTTTTTCTATCCATGTTCATGTTTAGATCTTAGAATTGCCACAAAGATAATAATTTTCACAACACCTTCTCAACTTCTACATTAGAGCATGACCCTGAAACAATCTTTGCCCCACACTTTTATTGAGCAGCACTAATTTCAAATAAAAATTCTACGTATGAATTTAATTTCTCACACTAACATAATGTATTGGTATATGCTTTCAAGGTTACAGCCAGGGCCGGTCCTAAGAATTTGGAGGCCCTGTGCAAAAAAAAAAATAGGGGCCCTCGGTACAAATAAAACTGATCCGGTATATACGGAACCATACCATTCCAATCTCTTGCTTAGGACTTTCATGCCAAGTCTTATGAAATTAACTTAAAATCTCCTCTATTTATATAACAAAGGTAAGACAAAAGACGATATATTGGACAATGTGGGACTTAATGTATAGTCTTCTTTATTTATAAAACAGATCTAAGACAAGAGAAACATATTAGACAATGTGGGACTTATTAGAAATTTGAAATCTACATTAGCTCCCTTACATGTAGTGGTGGTCATTCATGTGTAAAAGAACTTGGTTTTCTCTAAGTCCCACATTGATTAGATAATAAAAATTTAAAGAAGTTTTCCTTATAAAAAGACTACCAAGTGAAACAAGGTTTTTAAGTCCCACATTGGTTAATTTGTAAAAGTCTTAAGGAAGTTTTCCTTATAAAACGACTACCAAGTGAAGTCAAAGTCTTGAAGTCCCACATTGGTTAATTGGTAAAAGTCTAAAGGAAATTTTCCTTGTAAAAAGACTACCAAACGAAGCCAAAGTCTTCAAGTCCCACATTGGGTAATTGGTAAAAGTTTAAAGGAAGTTTTCCTTATAAAAAGACTACCAAGTGGCAAGTGAAGCCAAAGTTTTGAAGTCCCATATTGGTTAATTGGTAAAAGTCTAAAGGAAGTTTTCCTTGTAAAAAGACTACCAAGTGAAGCCAAAGTCTTAAAGTCCCACATTGGGTAATTGGTAAAAGTCTAAAGGAAGTTTTCCTTATAAAAAGACTACCAAGTGGCAAGTGAAGCCAAAGTTTTGAAGTCCTATATTGGTTAATTGGTAAAAGTCTAAAGGAAGTTTTCCTTGTAAAAAGACAACCAAGTGAAGCCAAAGTCTTGAAGTCCCACATTGATTAATTGGTAAAAGTCTAAAGGAAGTTTTTCTTGTAAAAAGACTACCAAGTGAGCTTAATCAAGGGCCTTATATTTAAAAGTTTTCAATTTTGGGCTTGGGTTGGTACAAAGTGGGTAAAAATTGGGGGCCCTTCGAATTTGGGGGCCCTGTGCGGTCGCCCCTTCTGCACCCCCTCAGGGCCGGCCCTGGTTACAGCATTACAACTTCAAAACTTCAAATAATTTAACAAGTAAAAGTGGAGTTTCCAGTTCACTGTAGTCACAATTACCTCCAACCTAGAACTCCACAGGCATTTAACGAGCATTCTCTCCGAACCAAACATTTAAAACACTTAAGTCCAAAATATTATTCAAACAACACAACTTCTTATGTCTTATATATTTTTCTTTATAAAAAAAATGCCAAAACCATTCCCTGTTTTTCTTTATTATCGAAAAACAGAGTGAGCTCTGAAGTAATCAGCTCAATTCATCCTACAATTTTTAGTAAGAATTGTTTTCAAACAATAGATGTAATGTATATTCGCATATGCATATGAATCAGTTTCCAAGGACATGCACTTAGCTTATTTAACTACAAAATAACAATCTTAGCATGACACCAACAGAGTCATTATCAAGAACTGAAAACTTGTTCCAATGTTTAGACCAAACATTGGAACTGACAGACAAAAAATCTACAAAACAAATTCTACAAAACTGGAATTGACAGACAAAAATTCAATAATTTACAAATTAATTACACACATCAAAAAAAATTTCTTTTTCTTTTCGGGTACAACAGATGTCAAATTCCAATTACTATATTCCTGATTTAAATATACTAAAGTAGGTAGCATTTGGGTAACCATGTAAAATAATCCTCACAATTATGACAACTGAAAACAATAAACCCATTTTTCGTCCAAAAAAATAAATAAATTATAATTTCTAATAAAATAATTAAAACATAAAACTTTTTTGTAAAACTTAGTTTCTCTGAAATATTGGCTTAAACAATTAGCTTATAAGCCCTCGTCATTGTTGTGGTTTCAATTACATTCCCAACTCAGCCCATTACTTTTCTTCTTTGCCGAAATTGTTGGATTTTGGCTGAAATTTGGTGTAATTAATTGGTGAGCTTCTGGGTATTTGGAACATATAGCAGTACTAGGTTGTTTTCTCCTTTCTCTCTTTGGAACGAAAGGGTTTGGGATGGCTTTGTATTTCATTTCTTTTTCTCTCTTTGGTTCGAATTCGTTGTCCTTATCTTTCTTTCTTTCTTGTTTTCTAGAACGGATGTGAATGAAATGGGTCAGGAGCTTCTGGGTATTTGGAACATGTAGCAGTACTAGGTTGTTTTCTCCTCTCTTTGGAACAAAAGGGTCTGAGATGGCTTTGTATTTCATTTCTTTTTCTTTCTTTGGTTCGAATTCGTTGTCCTTATCTTTCTTTCTTTCTTGTTTTCTAGAACGGATGTGAATGAAATGGGTCAGGAGCTGAACTCTTTTCTTCTTTCTTTAGAACAAAGATAAGAAAACAGGAAAATGAAGAGGGATTTTACATAGCTTCCTTATCTCATCTGGTATACTAAGTGGACAAATGTCCTTACCTTCAATTAACACGTCCTGCTTGGCCAATGACTCAACCTCATTTAATTTTTTATATCTCAGTTTAAGTTCCAGCATGCATACTTATAATATTTATTACAATACATACACCCAATATAACCATTATGTTATTATATTACATTTATTGTAACATAATTTTCTTCATTAGCTAATTAAAAGAAAACAAGTTTCTTTATTCTAAAACGGATATATACTAATTCACTAATCTTCACGTAGTGAACTAATTACATCACATTGTGTTCAATTTATATTCGTTCTGCATAATGTAATATATTAGACTATTATATAAATATATTACATTTATATGTAATATGCTAAACTAATGAGTTTAATTAATACATACATTAATACACCATTTTAAGTTAACTTACTTTTGAAGTTTAATTTATAATAAATCCATTGCCATACAAGGCATAATAGTCAATTACAATCTAATTTCAATTAATCAATATTAATTAATTAATTTCCTTCACCTCTATATTTCATTTCATATTTAACTCAAGCTAATTAATTTAACAGTTTAATTAGCTATTAACTTTCTCATTCCAAATATATATGTGTATATATATATATATATTTCGTACCTATATATACATTTAATATTATCACATAAATCACACACACACACACACATATCACATATATATTTATATATTCAAATTCATTACGTTTCACAATAAAAAATTTTATTTATTAAAATTTTATTTTAATATTTACCAAAATCTTGGTCATCACATATCACACACACACACACACACACACACACACACATATATATATATATATATATATATATATGCATTAAATTCACTACAGAATTCGCGTAAATATATATAACACCTATGTATATTGACACCTTTAAACCCAATACATCTCACAAGCACCAATGAAAATCCAGGTCATCACATTCTTCTTCTCTTATAAGGATTCTGTCCTCGGAATTACAAGCACCAAAGATCCTTATTCGCTCTACGTATATCTTCTTCCAAAATCTTGATAGTTGAATCAAATCAACTTATCGATTTAATATAGGTTTTATATTACCTATTTCATTCATTCCTTTTGCTAATTTTTATAGATTTCATTACATAACCTTCATTTGGACTCGATTATATTTCAAGTATTATTCTTTCTTTAGCCCATCCACATTCTTTTCTAAGAATCATTGTAAGCCACAATAGTCAATAACATCGTTTATTAAACTCATAATTATTCGGGATATTACATTCACCCCTTCATCTAAGAATTTCGTCCTCAAAATTTCAATTCTATGACCAACTTTCTCTTATATTAATCTTTATTCACTAATCGAGTTCTATGACCAACTTTCTCTTTTAAAGATCTTTCTAAAATCATCACACTACTATCTTTTGAGTTGTCTCTACGATGGCATATAGCTACGGTTCTGCCTCTACCGTAGTTATAGATCGTTGTTGTAGGTCAATTTTCTTGTAGTGATAGCGACGGTCAGCATCTAGTCGTCACTAAACACATTCTGTCAACATATATACCAACGGTTAAGACGGAACCGTCACTACAGACCATTATAGCTACACTTCCACCCCGACCGTAGCTATAGCTCGTCGTCTTATTCTCATTTTCTAGTAGTGCTCTAATTAGTCCCTCATAGTATTTACAATTATTAGTTGCTCCCACTACCTTATGACGCAGCGGAATATGGTTAGAATGAAGTGCTCTAACATAAATGTGATATGAAAACATGATATGAAGGTTAATGTACCAACACAAACGGAATTAAAACCCTTGAATCCACAAGGAAAATAAAGAATTTACAAGAGAACAAAAGATAATAATATAAATTATCAAAACATTACTATTTATAAGCCCTAAAAAACATATATATAGTACTAAACTATTATCCTACGACTAATTGGAAAAGAAAAATAATTAAACTCTAAAACTAAATAAAATTATCAAAACTAAAGCCCAAAACATAACGGGCTAAATATAAATTAAACTACTAAATTTTCCTAAAGACTAAATAAAAAATATATTAAATTTCCACACATGCTAAAATATATGAAAATCCGAATTTTCATTGTTATTTTCCACCGTATCAGACTCCCCTTCTTTGAAAAAATTTTTCCTCGAATTTTAGAGGGAATAAGTATCAAACCAAGAACGAATCTCAATCTTTGCAGCATTAAAACTCCATGACTTTTCTTCTCAAACAATAATCGTGAAAATAAGTGACAAAGAAATATTCATGAACAACAAAATCAATAATTTGGAGGAGCAAATTATAAACCAATAGTGTCCGCTGTAGTATCCTCATCCTTAAACATCACAAAATTTTTCCTACTCTCCTCGGTAATAGGTGACTCAACAAGAACTTGTGATTCTTTAACTTTACTAACTTCAATCTAGGGTTGTCTTTATTGTATAACAATACCATTTTGAGATTCCAAATATAACGTTTCTTCAATTTGTGGTGTACGTACCAATGTGCTTTTGAAACTCACAATATGTAACCAAGTGCTCTACCTGTTCATGATCATCAATCTCGTATTCATCCAATTCAAATTTTAGCCTAAAAGATCTCTTGAAATGATGGTTGTCTAACTGGTGAGGAAGCACACAAATTCTCTTCTTTCCACAATAAAAACTATAAAAAAAAATTGGACCAAAATATTTACCATGAAAATCATCCAACCATATCCAACCTAGTAAGATATGAGTCACATCCATGGGCAAAACATGACAAACCGCCTAAATAGTATACTCTTTGTGGGTCCAAGTGCATATTAGGGTTCACATGACCTAATTAGATTAAATGTACAAATTAGGGTTTACAAAAAACCTAATTAAATGTACAAATTAGGGTTCATGTGACCTAATTAAATGTACTAGACCCAGGGAAGTCTCCACGTGTTCCAAGGCAGAAGACCCGTGGATACGACCCATTTTGGGAATTGATTGAGGGATTGGATTGGTGGCTAGAAGAACAGGACAATTTGGGCATTACTTTGATGATTGAAGGGCATTTCTGGAATTTCTCCTTTAAAACATAATTAAAGGGTATTTCGGGAATTTCCCTTAAAACATGTGCCTGGCATGTGACTATTTCTCAGGAAAACTCTATAAATAGTCCCTCTATTCTAAGAAAAGGGGATCGCTCTCAAGACATTACACTTAGACTCTTGGAAGCTCTAAACACTTGAAACTCTCTCACAACTCGAAGACTCTAGAAGGCTCTTGGAATCCCTGCTACCCTAACCTGGTTTCCGGATTCTAGGAGTTCTGCCACGTGTCATTGGAGTAACTGCCCACCTGTTCTTCTCCCCTCTTCAATCAATCAATCAGTTCCGTACTCTTCGTGGATTTCTCTCCTCTCCAGCCAACACGAAACCCTAACCCTAGCAAGGTGTAATTTTCTTACCTACATTTATTTGGCGACTCTGCTGGGGAGGTGTAGAATTCGTGAAGGGTGTGCCCACAACTCGAAGTGGGAGAATTACAGGAAGAGTTTCACCGACAACAAGCATCACTTCACCGGATCCGATTTCAATGCAAGTAAATCCAGTGCTCCAAAGCGCGAATCTGGATTTTGATCAACCCATCCTAGAAGACGTTTCAGAAGGAAGTTCAACATCACCTCAAATGGCTGATCAACAACAACCCAGTGCTAGACAGCCAAACGCAGGAAGGCAAGGTGAGGAAGTAACTGGAGCGCAGACGACTGCGAATGCTGTGCAGATGGAGATGCTCAAGGCATTACAGGAGGCACGAGAAGGCCAAGGGATGATGATGGCCATGATGTTGGAAATGCAGAGGAAGCAGGAAGAGATGGAGAATTTTCGTCAGCAGTTGATGCAAATCCCCACTTTCAAGGCTATGTTCCCAGGAAGTTCGCAGGGGGAACGAGCAGAAGTGGAGGACAACAGCAACAACAAAGAAAATCCGACTGTGCCTCTAACAACGGAGAGTCAGCCGATTCCAATCATCCACTTGGAGCCCCAAAACAGCGGTGATGTGCCACAACTCAGATTGGAAGTGAGTCAACCTCAGCCCAACATCATCCCGACCACTCTCCCAGCATTTTCACAAGAGCAGATACCGACCATCCCTAGCCATATCCAACTAACAAGCCAACAAGCACCACCGATACAAATTGTGCAGGATGCAAGTGTACACCGACCAATTTCCTTACCATACACACCATCTATGCATCAATACATCACAGCCCCTCAAAGAGTCCATACCACGAGCCAGTATGTGACGAAGGATGATATGATCGATGTGATCAATCAATTTCGAAAGCAGACATCCCGACCTTTAGAGTTGGACTTTACTCCACCCTACCCGGCACATGTACGGAGACAACCGTACCCGGCAGGGTATATTGAGCACCCCCCGCAGTTCCCAAAGTATGACGGGGAGAAAGGGAATGCCAGGGAGCATATTGCCAGGTTCGTGGAGTCGATGTCTCCATGGTTGGGTTATGATGAGGTGAATAACCATAATCTGTTGATGAGGGAATTTAACAAGACTTTGACGGATAGTGCCTTCAGTTGGTACTACAATTTGGAGAAGGGATCAGTCCATGATTGGGATGATCTAAAATTGCAATTTTTTAAGAAATTTGTCTATGTGCAGAAACAGGTAACTATTGTAGAACTGATGCGATTCGAGCAGAGGCCGAATGAGGAGCTGTCAGATTATGTAGACAGATTCAGGGCCCAAGCACAGAAGTGTGCCGAGCCAATTGAAGAGAAGAACTTGGTTAACATATGCAACAATGGTGCTCTAGACTCCTTCAAGCCCCATCTCATTACAAAGGCCTGTGATTCATTTGCAACCCTCTCATCCTTCGCACAAGATTTGGGAGGAATCGTGACAGTGCCCATCAACCATGCGATGGTTACATGGAAAGGTAAGAGAACAACAACTGTGGCTTTGGCTGACTCTCAGTCAAACCCACAAGGGGGCAAGAGGGAGAAGGATGAGCGAAATTTTGAACAAAGTAAAGGAAAACTTGGGGGCAAGTATACCAAGATGTCAGTTCCAGAGGCTATCATATGCAGTGAGAAGGCATTCAAGGGACTGTACGAACAATGGGTTGAGCACGGAGTGGTGAAACCTCCAACGCCTAAATTTGTGGTGACGGAAGAGATGAAAAGAAGACCAGATTTCTGTGTATACCACCAGTACACAGGACATTCCACTATGGACTGTTACAGTATGCGGAGGATATACCATGAGAAGCTGGCAGCCGGAGAAATCGAACTGTGAAAAGAAAAGCACCGTGTATGAAAAGCTACTTTCAAACCACAAAGGAAAAGAAACATGCAACATTATTACCCATGGTGTATCCCAAGAGGTCGAAAAAAATCACCCAAGATGGTGGTCCACTAGAAAATGGTGGTTGAAGTACTCAAGAGTATCTCTTGCCAAGAAATTGGATGACCAAGGGAGGAAACACAAGAATTGACGAATTAAAAATCCACCCACGATGGTGGTCAAGTCCTCGTGGATTGCACTTGCCAAGAAATTGGATGACCAAGTGACGAGACATGCAACTTAAGCCCTTATGAAACCCTATACGCCAAATAATTGGCACGACGTACCAAGGGATAAGGCACAAAGTTATACTTTCAACTTTAAAAGTAATCGAGGCACTTGACTATAAGTCCTCAAAGTTATACTTTCAACTTTAAAAGTAATCGAGGCACCTGACTATAAGTCCTCAAAGTTATACTTTCAACTTTAAAAGTAATCGAGGCACCTGACTATAAGTCCTCAAAGTTATACTTTCAACTTTAAAAGTAATCGAGGCACCTGACTATAAGTCCTCAAAGTTATACTTTCAACTTTAAAAGTAATCGAGGCACCTGACTATAAGTCCTCAAAGTTATACTTTCAACTCTAAAAGTAATCGAGGCACCTGACTATAAGCCCTCAAACCCGAGAAAGTTACACTTTATCTCTAAAAGTGGCGAACGTTATGCTTTATCCGACAAAAGCAAAATCTATTATTATTATCTTTATGAAATTTTTTGAAACATTGTGCTTTTCATTAAAAGCAATATGATTATTAATAAAAATGTCAAACTTTCACTTATACTTGAATATTCTTTGATTTTAAAAGTATGGATTCAAGTGTTAGTTTACGAGAAATCGAAAAATTGCATGTTTACTCTCATTATTATGAATATTGTTGTCTTGGAGAATTAATTTGAATAACTTATGATTCAATACTAAATATTGGGTCTTAAGGAAAAAATTCAAGTTAAAGACAATCACTAATGCTAAAGAAACTCTACTATGATAAATGACATATAAATAAGTTCTTTGATACAGGAAATAACAAAAAGCTACAAAAAGCCATACCTAGAAGTAAGGAGATCCAGCCCAGCACGAAAAAATATTCGTCGGGAGAGGAGCTGCACAAATCACGGGCTTAGAGAATGCCTGTAGCTCCACGACATCTTTGTTGTGGGGTGGATAGCCGAGGTCACTAAAAGGCGAGGTGGCAGAATCAAGATGAAGAAAGCGAGCTCCTCAACGGGCAAAGAAAGTAAAGCATCGATGCTCCCACCCAAAGAACTAGCAACTATACCCTCCCTTTTAGGTGAAGCCTCGGGAGAATCCTTCTGGGGAGGATGGAAATCAACAATAGGTTTCGCAGGATTCCCCCTCGGGGGAGGAGGATTAACTGCCATAATAGCATCAACATCAACATGGGTGTCACCGGTACCCTCCAAGCTGTCATGAGAAGACGTTATATGTGGGCGTGAAGATGGAACTGTACTAACCACAGCAGGACCTAAGCCAACATCAGACCTGAAATCATCAACATTAAGGCTGACACGATCATCATGAGGTGAAGAGGACTCGACAACAATCATGTTATGTCAGCGAGGCTCACAAATAGTGGAGGTCGCCACCTCACTTTCCGTATCCATGAGAAATCCAATGGGAATATCATCATCATTATCATCATCATTACCATCTTCATTCTCGACAATCTAAAAACAAGGATCCTCGGCTTTACTTTAGAGCAAGTAAATCTCATCTCTCCGACAGCAGAGGATCCTGGGGGAGGAACTCGAGGAGGTACCCGAGACGAAGTCTGGAAGGATCGTGTCACCATGAAAGCATGAAGTATAATTGTCAGCCCGCTTGACAGCCTCTATCAAGTATGCAACGCACTCGGTATCCCTAGGAGACAGTCTGGATGGGCTACAAGAAGCTGAAGCAACAACAGGAAGACTGCAAGATATAGAATAAGAACGTAATTTGAAAAAGAAAAGGAAGCAGACATACTCTAACGTAACGAATGTGCATGAAGAAAAGCACCCGTGGGAAATCAACACAGTAAAGGCGTCATGATGCGTAGATCCCTACATAGCTGAATGCCCTACATGGTTGAATGCCCTATATAGCCGAATGCAGCGATATATGCTCGTGCTCTTTAGTATAGCTTTATACTCAACATTCCCGAGGATTTCGTCAGTCCAATGTTGCCATCCTTGAAGACGGTTAGATGAGTCAGACAGGAAGCGAAAGGGACTGAAAGGGTATTCTTGTTTCTCTATGCACATGCAGGGAATGCGACCGGAATGGGGGAAGTCGTCCCAACCTCCGCAAGCCGCGACATACAGAAACAAGCCTTCTTTATCTGGTGCAGGAAAGGTTGTGCGATCGTAAGTCTTCAGAGCATCCGATAGACGAGGCCTGCAAGTAAGAAAGACTCCACATGAGGATACTAAGGATGTCAAGTAAGACATATAAACTTGAGTAGGCTTACCATGGCAAAGGGAGAATTTGAGCCTTTCACTTGAGAATACCTGAAAATAAGAAGAAATGAAGTCAAGGAAGGATCAAAATCACAATTATGAAAGAAAAACAAGATTTGAAATTTTTCCAAAAAACTTCGGACAGCCAAAATTCATCCTTCGGAGCCATTTTTTGGGTTATTTTGATATGTGTCATGGCCGTTTTGATATGTGCCATTTTTTGGGTTATTTTTGAAGTACACGTCGATACGGTCGTTTTGATATATTATAGGCCCCGAGACTCCAAACGGAACAAAAGTTATGGTCAAAACAGCGATCACGATTCCCAATGTTTAAATTTTGGTACAAAATCTCTTAGGATTCGCTCCCTAGGGTTCGGCCACCCTAGGGTTCGGCCACCTTAAGCCAAAAAAAAAAATCCCTAGGGTTCGGCCACCTAGGGTTCAGCCCCCTAGGGTTCGGCCACCTAGGGTTCGGCCCCCCTAGGGTTCGGCTAGGCTATCCCAAAAAAAAAAAAAATTCCAATTTCCCCTATAGGGTTCGGCCACCTATAGGGTTCGACCCCCTAGGGGGATTTCTGTTGTGTACCTTGGCAATTTTGAGGCTCCACAAATCAATTTTTTCGGAACGAATGCTTCTTTATCGCAATAAATATTGTATTTTTCTTTATTATCCGAGGGAACCCTACCGAGATATAATCCAAGTAACGGGGCTCGGAAGACAAAAAGAAAAGTTACAATAACCTGAAAAGAAAAGTAGGAGAAACAAGTCAAGAAGAAGTTCGGAAGAAAGTACTCCAATCAATTGGAGAAAGATGATACTATAGGGTTCAACCCTTAGGCTTTGGCCCAATAAGGGTGGAATTGTTTTCTTACCTCTTTCCCAAAGATGAAGACTGTTGGCTTGACGACTTTTTGGTGAATCTTCAAACTTGAATGAGGAGAGCAAATGCCAAGACAAAAAAGTGCACGATGAAAAGAGAAGCCTACGTGACTTGGGAGATGTATATTCAAACTGCAAGCTTGCAATAGTAAAGGAAGTAATCTCTATGTTCCTTTTAAGGAAGATTTCGCAATTTAAAGATAAGTTTATTTGAGCTTATTTCTAACTAAATATATAAATTTTCGAAAATTGTTTAAATTTGGTATTTTAATAAAATTTCGAAAATATATATATATTTGATAACAGTATGACAATTTCGAAATTATATATATATTTGGTTTTCCTAAGGAAAAAAGATCTTGCTTTACAAAATTTTAAAGGAAGATTTTGTTTCCAAATACTAAATTAATATTTGATTATTGAATTTTATTTAGTGATATCTGATGATTTTCCTTGTTTTTTTTAATTCTCAGAAAATAAAAAAATAAATATTGAGCAAAATGAGGAAGCTTCAGATGATCTACCAAGCAGTACTTGGACAAGTGAAGTCACACAAAATCATTCACAAGCCTGGAATATTTTGCACGAGCGTCTCTCAGGAATCGTGACTCTCGCGCAGGGGGAAAATGTGGGTCCAAGTGCATATTAGGGTTCACATGACCTAATTAGATTAAATGTACAAATTAGGGTTTACAAAAAACCTAATTAAATGTACAAATTAGGGTTCATGTGACCTAATTAAATGTACTAGACCCAGGGAAGTCTCCACGTGTTCCAAGGCAGAAGACCCGTGGATGCGACCCATTTTGGGAATTGATTGAGGGATTGGATTGGTGGCTAGAAGAACAGGACAATTTGGGCATTACTTTGATGATTGAAGGGCATTTCTGGAATTTCTCCTTTAAAACATAATTAAAGGGTATTTCGGGAATTTCCCTTAAAACATGTGCCTGACATGTGACTATTTCCCAAGAAAACTCTATAAATAGTCCCTCTATTCTAAGAAAAGGGGATCGCTCTCAAGACATTACACTTAGACCCTTGGAAGCTCTAAACACTTGAAACTCTCTCACAACTCGAAGACTCTAGAAGGCTCTTGGAATCCCTGCTACCCTAACCCGGTTTCCGGATTCTAGGAGTTCTGCCACGTGTCATTGGAGTAACTGCCCACCTGTTCTTCTCCCCTCTTCAATCAATCAATCAGTTCCGTACTCTTCGTGGATTTCTCTCCTCTCCAGCCAACACGAAACCCGAACCCTAGCAAGGTGTAATTTCCTTACCTACACTCTTTAAATTTAATTGGAACAACATACAAATGCGATAGTGTGATTGAGGTATTATTGTACCAAGAAATCTCATCAAAAGGATACAGAATTGGTTTGGAATGGAGGTTTAATTCTTTCACAAGTTTGGGCGAAATTTTATTAAAATCACTATCTTTATTAATAATAAGTTTACACACCTTTGACCTTGCAATGAACATATGTATGGAAAGTAGATTTGGACCGTGAGTCATTTATTTGAAGCAATTTAGGAAGAAAAATATTTTTCACAATGGTAATAATTTTAAATTCACTAAACAATATTCGCTAGGGACTAACAAATGACAATATTAAGACAACCTAGCTACTAAATTATTCTTATTAATGTAGTTATGCTGAAACGCCCAAAGGAAGAAAAAAACAAGATCTCTCGCCGCTACAAAGCTCTTGCATTGTTGATAGTCCATTTTGTCGAGGTTGGATGCAGTTTTGAGACTGAGCTCTCAGTCTAAGAGTTCATTTGATGCAAGGAATTTAACCGAATTGCTTCCGCCTTGTGCATTAAATAAGCAGTTACAAATAGGGTCAATGACTGCAAATTTTAACAATTCATGCCAGGAAATGGGGTATAAACTAAAGAAGAAGGAGATGGGGGGGGGTGTTTACTAGTATAATACTATAATATTTCACCTATTGTCTACCGATGATCTCATACAAGGTAAGAACCGACATTTGAAAAATTGAAAATTTGTGTGTTTTTTGCCCTATGTTTTGTCTTTGCCTTAGTACACCGTAAAAAAAGTATGGTTCCAGTTTACTACGATTTATTGCTGGTCCATTGTGCATTAAATTATGGAGGCATTTGTTACAAGTCATCTAAAGTGGTCATCTTAAATACCTGGTAATATGGTTGGTCATCTTTATAGATCATGTTTGTTATACTAGTAATCTTACATTTCAAGTAATCAGATACCCGGTAAAGTGTCAAGATTCTCAGTAATCAAATGACCAAAAAATATGTGGTTATATGATATTACCACAAAGTGGTCATCTTAAAATTTTTATTTAGACAAAAATATTATTTATATTTAATAATTGAGACATAAATATCCTTATTAGTCACATAATTTACATTTATTTTTTATTTTTTTAATTTTTAATTTTTTTTTGGTTTTTCGACATGTTTAGTTTAAGTAAAACAACACACTGCCCATACAAAGTATGTGGTGTTGTTTTGTTATTTATTATTATAAGTTTAATGTATGATTAACGACATACTTAAAAATTTTGTGCTTAATAATTAAATAAATCATGAATTGTTATTTTAGAAACATATTAAAATTTTAAATATGATTTACTAAGTAATAATGAATTAATTAGTTTGATAGTACTTTGATGATTGTTGATAATTTCATTTGACAATAGCTATATGGGTGAATCATTCAACTAAAATTAGTACAAGGATATTTTAGTAAAAGCTTAGTATTAGAAAAAAATATACCCAGTAATCGTGAATATATGTTAAACACTCACAATAGCAATTACCGGTAATCACATATCTTCTACCAAATAAAAATGACACAATATGACCATTTTTTATTACCAATAATCAAATACTCAATAAATTTTTAAGTGGGTATGCATCATGAACTGTAACAAACATCCCATATATTTTTTTGAGATATTGCATCAAATGAAATTCTCATCTCTGCCTTGTGAATAAAAGGTCGTTGTGAGACAAATTGTGATATCTCAGTCCCCCATCGAATTGTGGGATAATACCTTGAGGTCTTTAACTTTATTATCTAGAATATCAATAACCTGTCATAACTTTTGAGTTGATTTGTGGTAAGTTAAGATGATCTAGCTTGATGCTTTTAAAACTATGGAATCGAGAATTTTATACCTTGAAATATTTTAAATGCAGAAAGCATTGATAATACTTCCATGCATATCCATATAACATTTTATTCATTCTCCTTCTCTACCCTCCCTACTTGAAATTAGTAAAAATATCAAGTAAAATTGTCGGTTGGCAAGCCGTCTAATAATTTCTGATAATGGGTTCTTGATACTTAAAGACTACATCTTATTATTAGAAATAATAAATGCCTAAATGTTTTCTACACAAAATCCTAACATTGGTTATAGAGAGGGAGTGAAAGGAAATAACATCAATAAAAAAATATTTTAGATGGGAGGTAATGCAAAACACACACACACACACACACACATATATATACATATATATATATATATATATAAAAGTACAAAATGAATCTTCTTTGGTCCTTCAACCCAACTTTTAGGCATCAAATGTAGAAAAAGAAGAGGATGGAGAAAAAGGAGACCCCGGGGGGAGTAGGGCTGTAAACGGGTCCTTATCCGATCGGATCGGGGGTGATCCGAATCCGATCCGTCAAGGAATTATCGGATTCGGATCGGATCCGATAATCCGACGGATCTAAGATATTAAGGACTGAATCCGAATTCGATAATCCGATTCGATAATCCGAATCCGATTAAGCCAAGTAACATGCACACATTCAAGTTATAAAACTCCAATAAAAATTCAAGGCTTCAAGCGACCAATATCAAGCAATAAAACTCCATATTTTTGAGCATTAAAATCAACACATATCATATTTTTATCGGATCGGATTATTATCGGATCGGATCAATATGTATCCGAATCCAATCCATTTACTTATCGAGTAATCGGGCAATCGGATTTTAAAAATGGATCCAAATCCGACTAAATGGATCGGGTTCAGATCGGGTTCGGGCCAGGACCCGATCCGTTGACAGCCCTAGGGGGAGGGTGTAAACATAAAGTATGTTTCTCCACTTTGCTATGATTTATTGCATCAAACGAAATTCCTATCTTTGTTTTATGGATAAACAGTTCTTGTGGGATAATATCAAATTCTGCGGGTTAGTATCTCCAACTTTATTATAAAGAACTAGTTGATAATCCGTGCAATGCACGGGCTAATTACTAGTTTGAATAATGAATTTAATAATTTGTCCGACATTCATGTCAAAAAAAAAAACTCAAAGTACACAATTCATGTAAATTAGTTGAATTACAGTAGCATAAAATTAAGAGATTGGCGAATTTCATCAACAATATTCAGAAAACAGTACAATTTGAAACAACAATCAACACAATAGCTATAAATTAAAAAGTAAAACAATGCATAATTCAGTAATTAGTTTTACCCGTAAGTGCATTTGCCAATGTGCTTTAATTTCTCGAAGCAGTCCACATGTCGAGACCCCTATGATGGTGATTCTTCCAGATTGAGCTGACCATAACCTGTATTTAGAAGTATAGAGCCCACCCTTCACGATTGAATTAAAAATTACAGAATTGACAATTGAAACCTCCAAAAGAGAAATTTTTTTCCCTTAATGTAGAATTTCAATTCACATACACACACTCAATCCTGTTTCATATCAGTCAATTATTTCATCAAAAACTGAGCTTCAATATTCATCACTTCTCAAAAATAGAGAAAATTTTAAACCCACATATTATAAACAAAGAAAGGGAGAAATCCTTAAATCCAAAGAAAGAACACACAACATACATTACCATTATACATCAATACCTATATATAACAATGTCATTTTTAATGTTGTTCTAAATCATATAAGATGAATTAATTAATTGGTAATGATAATACAAAAAAGAAACTTACATATTACCATAATTTATGAACATGCTATGACAATTTTGATCTCAGTATCAACCATTATTTCAATTGCTCAAACTCTACCATACAATTACATATCATTGGTGCTAAATTGACCAAAAAAGATTCATGGACCATGAGGCAAATTAAAATCAGACAAATCAGAGGCAAAAAATTCCCTTGACTGCAAAATTTCAACCACCAAAGCAAAAACAGCTAATAAATACATAATTCCTACGTAGAACCCCAAGCTAATTCAAATAAATAGAAAGTTGTTTACATAATTGAACTCAACAGTAATCTTGGTTTAGCTAAAAAAATCATATAAAATTTTTAATTAGAAAAAAAAAGATAAAAAGTGCATGTACCAACGTAATTGTGGTGAAAGAGAGTTAGGCCCAGGCACAGGCAAGTCAATTTCCATTCAAACCAAGTACCAAAGCAAATCGACAGTGTCCGATTTCACGACTTTCACTCCCCAACACTAAAACACTAACAAATCACTCTATACATTCACATACAATTTAAGATGATTTAGATAAGTCTAATTATTTCTAGGGCATTAAACCTTAAAAAACTCCATAATCTTTCAATAACCAAAATCGATCGATCCACAAACTCCACAGTTCGCATTCATCTGTGCAAATGAATGTATCCATGCAATTTAAAGGTTTTATCTAATTATGAGTACATACATAATTGGTCACCTTCTAATGTAAAACTTCAATTAGTATAAATAGCACCAATCACAGTTAGACAGATACCAAAAAAATGGAACAATCATGAACAAATCGCATTAAAATGGAATCAAGGTTCGGCTCAACTCATTCACTATGCTGCATACAATCTTATACTTTTTATGTATTCTTTCAACATAATCATAAAGTAAACACACTACTTTCTTTCATAATATATATAATATTGGTTTTGATCATTTAATATTTATACAACTAATGTAATTTTAAAGTGTTCTTACATGATCAACAATAAAGATTACAACAATAATCATGCACTAATAAAATTCACAATCACACTTCTTATGTTTTCAAATTAATAAAACCACCCAATATATTTTACACAAATTTTAATTAATTAACCACAAAAAATAGGCTATTTACTCTCATACAGATTAATAATCTAGGAAATAGAGAATCTTCTCCTCCTTGGCTTGGTGAGGTCTACTCCGTCATCTATATTAGATGTATCTTTAGATCCATGCTTGAATGGATTGAACTTTCCTAAAGTCCTTGACATTGATGAGAAGAATGTAGTCCTCCTCCAAACACCGCTGCAGCCGCGCAAAGCGACAAATCGTAAAGCGCACTCACCGCCGGATCAGATAGCGTGGCATATGCCATGTGAAACTGAATGAAATCCCGTTCGTCGGTGGATTGGGAAGAATCTGGATGGTCTTTACCAGGCTCTGGTACGCCGTCTAGATTAAATATAATAATGATCGAGTTACCATCTGAGTTAACTCTTAATTAATTAAGAGTCGACACAGTTTAGGATCGATGGTCGTAATTTTTTATATACTAGTTGATAACCCGTGCAATGCACGGGCTAGTTTGAAAAATAGATTGAATAATTTGTCAAATATGCAACGAGAATGATATCTTTTTTTTTAATAAATTTTTTTATATAGATTTTTCAATTGTATTCTTTGGTGAAGCAAATCCATCACAATTGAGTTATCTTAGATAATAAAAGGAAGTAAACAATACATACGCTGACTGCGGTAAAAAACCTAGTGAATGCATTTACTATTTACATAAAGTTTACAAAATGACAGATATATTGAAAACGTAAAATACCGATTGTTGCTCACATTTAGTGAATATAAAGCTGCTATTGCTGATTGATGATTTTCACATGTAGCAAATGCAATCACCTACAACATGCCAAGCAAGCAAATAAACAAATAAAAATGAGATTCTAAGGATGCAATTCATGCATATGTGGCATTATAACAACTAAAATTTAATAGTTGAAAATTGAATAAAAATAGCAAAACTAATGAATTATCCATTGTAGTTGACACGTTTTACTGATCGTACCATTGAACTTTTAATTTTTCAAATTACCCCTCTAATCTAATTATTATTTTAAAATTGGGCCACTCCGTTAAAAAAAATTAAACAGACGGTAATTTTTATCTACCTTGCTCTGAAAAAGAAATGCAAAAATAAAAAATATTGCTTGTAGCAAAAAAAATAATAAAAAAACTTAAAAATGAAAGCAAAAAAATAAAACATCTTTTTGCAAAACATATTTAACCAAAACAGATATAACCATCTTATTTATCTAGGTTCCTTTTATTCTTCATCAAAACAAATCTCACCGAAACAGATCTTCATCAAAACAAAAGAAATAGATCTCAGATCATCATCATCATCATAATCTTATCCATGGCCTAAACCCAAACACCCTCTGTCTCATCTTCTTCATCAAAACAAAAGAACTAGATTTGCATCTCCTTAGATCATCATCATACTCTCATGATCCCTGACTTAAATTCAAACCCCATCTGTCTCATCTTCTTCCCAAAGCTCCTCAACTACGACGTTTACGATGTCGATTTGCGAAAAGTCGCCGATGATTCGGATCTGAAAATGCTCATGTTATAAATGACGAACAAGTCAATGATCGTGATCGAAGATCTGGACCGTTGCTTGATTAAGAAATCAACGGCAAATCGACGTTCATATACAGTTCCCACTGTGCAATTTCTCCGCTTTCCAATAAATAGGTATATGTATACGTATATAGCCCTTGCACCTACCTAATTCTAAATTGAAATAGAAGGGCTTATGTACTTATCTAGGTTTGGAGCTCTGCATTTGTATTTGATGAGAATCTTTGGTTCTTTGATATTTGCGCCTTTCTCCTCTTCAAATATATTGTTCGAAAGGGGAATTGGGTCTATGATCTTTGGTGAAGAAAAAGAGGGTTTGAAAAATGAACTATCTTTGATTGCATCATCGTATTGTTTTGTGGTATTGAACAGCTTCAAGATTTGAGTTCAATCTGCTAGCTATTGGAGATTTGCAAAAAAGACTTTCCATAAAGAGGAATTGGCTTGTTTCTGCTTTAGTTGCTGCAATTTTTTCGCAGATTCATATCAGTTCGATTTGGATGTTGTTTATTTTTAAATTTTGGCTGATTTGGGTTTGATTTGATATAGATTCATATCATATCAGTTGACTTGGGTGGTTGATGGTGGAGGGTTGATGGCGGCGGTAGTGGTGTTGAAAATTAAGATGGTGATGAGGATAATTAGGAACTCAAAATTGATAATTAATTGATAATAAGGATCATCAACCACGTAGGCATAGTGACCCAGGTCATTTTCTTTTCTTCGTTTTTTTACCAGCCACGTAGGAAAAAATTCAAAACAATTTGACAGAAGTTTAGTCAATTTAACAAAACGGTCCAATTTTAATTTTTTAAATAATTCAATGGAGTAATTTGAAAAATTAAAAGTTCAATAGTGCAATAAGGAAAAGCTACCGATTATAGTGGGAAAATCCTTAGTTTTGCCAATAAAAAATTCTTAAAAGTAAATGGGCATATATGGATTGAACATGAGACAATGTGGATAGAAGGATTTATGTAACGACCCCAAAATCGGGACTAACTTAATCCAAAACCATGACTATTCTTAAACCCGACATTGTGCATTAAATGCTATCTTGATTCAGCTTTACATCATAATTAGATGAAATAACAACTGAAAATGCGGATAATTAAAAATTATTTTCTGTCTTTCCTTCGCTCTTTCCCTGAATCGTAACCTTTACGATTTACTTTTCTTAGAATCATATATATATATATATATATATATATATATATATATATTATGATTTATTTTCATCAGAGTAATTATGAGAAATTACAAACTCATTTCTTAATATACAATCTTTCTCGTATAGTATTATCATTATAATGCTTTAATTCTCAAAGTAACCTCAATATTATATTTCAATCTCAAAACAAACATTCTTTATTTATTGAATATTTTAAACTTTACATAATATGAATTACACATCTCAAGAACCATCATCGTGATTCAATACAATTTCTAAATAAAAAAAATGTATTCCTTTGCACGTCTTCAAATCCATATCATCAGATGGCAAATAATATCGCATTATATCATTGACCTGTAAAAAGTTTATTTTTGCAAGATTGAGCTCGACAGCTCAGCAAATTTAACAGCTTTCATGCTTCACATAGCACATAATTTCATGCTCAGTTCATATATCATGATTATCATTTCTAAACAATATAATTCATATGTTTAGTGTGACGCCCCCAAATCCGGGTATCTCAAACCCGAATCCGGTGCTACACGGTAGATCCCATTCCATACAACAAAATAGACATGAATGTAATTACTATATTATTACAACACGTCTTACTCTCAATCCCAGGTTCTATTACCATAACATCATTCCAAATACATAATAGGTCTTAGTATTACAACATTTCTAATACAAATAAACTATGACGCCATCTAGACGTTCATCTTGCCCTTTCCCTTGTCCTTACCGGAACCTTCGGCCAGCTCGGACTTAGCTGCAATGTTTAATATAAAGCAAGAATGAGCATTCAATTGCCCAGCAAGTATAACAGTTGAATAACAACAATATCATCAATCATATCATTTCTCTTCGACAACTGAACAATAGTTGTGAAATATTCTGAATAAACAAGAATAATACTTTGCTTTCGTTTTAAAAATATATTTTTGAAACGACATTGAGTGGTCATAAGACCTTGAACTTTCTTTTGCTTTCTTGAAAAGGTACACATCATTATAACTGCAAACCGTCTTACTTACGAACACTTTTAGGTGATCAGCCTATTGTACTCTATGTTGATCAACACTCTAGCTGGAAACGACTATATGCGTTTGTTTAGGCGCTCGATGCCTTGTCAGAATAACTGACTAAAAACTGCCCCTAATATTAGGGTTGTTCATCTCATTCATGTCTCGGAATCCTAACCAAAACAATTCGGTTGGATAGCTCTACTTAATCATCAATAACATTTCAAGGATTTATTATCAAATCAATAAAATATCTCAACATCTGTCTAGCCGAAACAAATGGCATCAACATTCTCTATAAAAGTTCATATATATGTGAACTTGAAAGCTTCAACAATTTATGTCATAACATAGCTCGAATACTTGTGCAAATACTGAAAAATTTACATAAGTAAGGAATTCACACAACCATATATGTATTGCGTAAATCGAAACTTCAAACATCGCATGAGAGTCAAGAGAATATAATCAAATGAATCAAATAAACTTGCACAATATACGTCTCTTGTATAAGATACTAAACTTGCATTCAATACTGAAAATGAATGAAGCTAGAGAACTTGCTCAACACAAAGGTTAGACAAGGGTTTAGGAAACTTGCCTTAAGCGCTTGCTACTAGTTGACGTTAATCGTCCTTCAAATATGTCCTACGCATTTAAACATATATTCACATACCAATTAGTCTCACAATAGACACCAAACATTGGCTTACATTAATCAAGACATTATAATCATTACGAACATTGATTGCCACTACGACTACCCAAACGGGGGTCTCGCTATGCTAAACGAAAAATGCAACTATGCTATTCATTTCATTTAAGCAAATCTCACGTGACTTAGTCATTTCATGCTTGGGGTCATTCAACTATTACACTAACATATCATACATATGCTTTGGGGTATTTATAACATGTTGGGTCTATGTAAACATGCATCGCATCAATAACACAAAGCAGCAAAACAGTTCACCTCTGCAGACCGGCGCAGCTGCGCAGGTCTTACATTTGGGAGTGGCGCAGCTGCGCCACTCTAATCCAGGGACTTCCAGCTCTACAACCCAGCGCAGCTGCGCAGGTGCTATGCTTGGGAGTGGCGCAGCTGTGCCACTCTGCATCCAGGGACCTTCAAGTTCTGCTACTGCAGAACCCAAAAATCCAAACTCTTGATTCCGTCCCTTTTGCTTCTTAGACATTATACAACAAGTCTATATGACTTAAAACATGCTTTTACAGCTGAGCTATGCATCATAACATCATTTAATCAATTAATCATCTCTAATTCTCATGTTCCTTAGAGAAATCATTCTCTTAGACATTAAACCAAATAGTTGGTGGGCATGAGTTGAAAACTCACATTGGAGTAGAGTTTCATTATACTCTAGTCCAGATTTCCCATTGAAATCATTACTCATACCTTCTTGGCATATACCAACAATACACAACCAATGCACATAACCAAACCAAGATGATTACAACTTCATTATTAACAAAACATGAATAACAATCCACTAATGTCCATTTCAGTCCATTTCTTGATTCCTTATGCAAAGGTTTGATTCTCATTCATTGTTACACTTTTACACATTATTAACAAGCTTTATACAGAGCTAACAACATATACACACGTTCATGAATAACCAAGCAATTTCAGCAACATTACTCCAACAAGCAATCATAGCAAAACTAGAAACTTGGAAAGAAAGTGGAAATGAGCTAAGCTCTATATTGCATACCTCTTGAGCTTGTTCTAAGGAGGCTAAAGGAATTAATCACAGCTACTACACACTCCTTCTGCTTCTCAAACCACCCGAACTCACTCAATTAATTCTTACACTCTCTAAATTTTCAGCTGCAATACTTAGCAAAATGAAAGGAATGGTGGAATGGCAAGGCATGAGTATTTATAGAGGGAGTGATCAGAGCTTCATGGCTGGTAGAGGAGGTGAGCGTGCTATACCTGGCAGCTCCCCATGGCTGGGAGAGTGAGCTTTGCTCCTCCCCATGCCCGGGTAATCCCCCTCCCTTCTCCCCAATTGCTTTATTCCTTCCTTGCTTCACCAAATGCAGATTGCTTCTGCCCAAATGCATCACGTTCTTCATTCCTTCTCCCTCTCTTCCTTCTCCCGTACTCTTCTTCCTTCTACAAATGACCAGCTGCAATATATTACCCATTTCCCTTCATGGGTCATGGGTTTGGGTCATGGATGGTGGGTTTGGTTCATGGACTAAGTCCATGGGTTTTGGGCTTCCAATAATAATCTATTGGGCTTCTAATTTAATACCAATTGGGCTTCTAATAAATATCCAATTGGGCTCAAATAAAATCCCACACTTGGATTATTAACCCCTCTCACTAACGCTTTGGCGAAATTATGAAAAGTCATAAAATCGAAAAAGACGTCTTTGCGTAAATAGCGTTTTAGTGCTATTTCTCTACCAATAAAAATAATATCAATCAAAAATTATCACCTACACATCATATGTAGTAATAAAATATTCACACACATAACACAGAATAATATAAATAAAAGTTCAATTTATTCAATAAAATTCATAGGCTCGCGTTACAAAGCTACCCACGATCCGCGATCGTTACATTTAGCATATCCCATATCACATCAAGACTGAGTTCCAAAACTCAATCAATTTTAGTCATAAGTTGACCTTCACAATTCAACAAGCATAAAGTATAATTTAGCATATTTGTGAAAATCTCATATAATATCAAGTTCACATAACACAAAGGAACTGAAAAACTTGCATTGGTTTGCGTTTATCATTATACGTTTATCAAATGTGCATGATTGAACATCTATTCGTCGGTTGTTAATACCCGTACATTTCTATTTCCCGCACGACCTATATATTACAAGTCGGTTATAACATGTTCATCAATCCCATTCGAGATTTCAATTTTGTTTGAGACTTAAGGATACTCCTAGATTAACTACTTTGTTTAATATACCAACATTAAACCAATCTAACTCTGCACCACCCTATTTAAGGATCACATTGAGATAAACAGATTTTTCTATTCCTAAATAATTATTCCATCATTTGTCAAATCATGATAGCTAGCAAAGTATACAACAACCGCAAAAGCATAAACCACTTCTCTAAACTATTGAATATCGATATTAAATTAAACACTGGAGGAAAAAGACTCAAACCTTCATGAATTTAATTCACACAATCACTTATTTTTCTATTTTGAATTGCAACATGATTCCAGTATTACCAATTTTAGCAAATCTGATTATATAGCTTTATGCAATATATATTAATATTAATACAATTACTCTCTTTTCTTGCAATTCATTTATCTACTCTTGATGTCATTTGTCCTAAAAGTTGCCAAATGAATCCGACCCTATATCCTAGATATCACATCATTCAAACAGCCCAGTCCTTATAACAACAAAACTAACGAATAAATATTCTTCATAATTAGTCTTTATTTAATGGTCAAAACTTTGGTTTGTTCATCAAATAGCCCATAAATATACAACATTTCCTTTGGTTTCAACTCTAAAGCCTCATCAATTTAGAACATATTAAGCAATGGCTAAAAAGAAACTCACCTGCAAGCGTAGTTTAATCCTTTCCAAAGGAGCAACAACAGTTTCACGAGATTGAACAAATACATTCAAGCATATGTTCCAAGATACAACATTTTTATTGTCTATGTCATCAAGTGCTTGTAAAGCATCTTTAGCAGTGCCGAATTTGGAATATAAATCAATACAGCGGTTACCCAGAAAAGTATGCTTATTTAAACTAAGTTTTACCAAACGTGCATGAATGAATTTGGCAATCTTCAAGGATTTCGAAAACAGGGTGATCTATCAGGTGGGAGATATAGGACAGTGAAGTCTTATGGAGTTCATGAGATTTCCTTAGAGACTGGTACATACATATATGCTATATTTAGTGCCCTTTCCTCTGTTTTGTCCTTTAGTGCCATCAGAAGACTATGGAAATACAGAGCTCTCTTCATTATATGGTTGATTAGTGTCCTTTTACCAACCTTAAAAGCTACCACCTCATGCTTAAAATGACTCAGCATTCTTGATTCACTAACTTGAATATATACATTATTATAATGTATACATAATGCATAATATTTATTAATATATCATCCCGATTCATTTTATGTATATACTAATACATATAGTGTATATATATATAATGAAATTTTCAGCATTCTACTTGGAATGTACGTATATATACAATACATCCATTATTCCACTCACAATTTTATTCATATATTATATTATTCCAATACATGTAATTCCAATAACTCACAATTTGGTAATTAAATTTAATTTTCCCCTTCTTTCCATAATTTATTTTCAAACAATTTGTTTATATATTAAATATATAATTTAATATATTCAATCATTTATTCAAATATGAATCTAATTTACTAACTTGATATCAATATACATATTTTATATATTGGGTCTCATCTCATATTCTCCATTTGGCATAATATTATTTATTAGGCCACTATAAATGTTACACTTAAATATTATTATAACAAAATTCCAATTCCTCATTGCTCCTAACAATTTATTTACATAATATTTTATCCTATTAAAATAATTTAATACTATAAATTATTTTAATTTACTTATTAATAGATACATCAATTTTGTACCTTTAAATCTATCCATCTCTTTAAATAAATTAATTTTCACAATTTATTTCTAATCAAAACAAATATATAATAATATATTCAATTATTTTCTTTTCTTTCTATAAATTGTTTTCTCTCAATTTATTTAACTATAGAAAATACAATAATATATTCACTATATTACAAAACATGCATACATTTCACCCAATAAAATGGAGGTTATTAAATATATTTAATACCACCAATTTACTATATTAAAATTATTTAATATTATAAATTATTTTAATAATTTCCTTCATCATAAACTTTACTCATCTCATTTCTTCTTAATAAATTGATTCTACAATTTATTTACATGAAATAATAAATATATATAATAATATATTTATTATTCACAAAAATCACATATTGCATAGCACGTATTCACTTATGCAATATAATATCACATCACATATCACCAAATAAGAATTTTATTTATTAAATTCTTATTTAAATATTTTCTAAAAATCCGGGTCATCACATCCTTTCCCCCTTATAAGGATTCCGTCCCCGAAATCACAATACCGAAACTTTTCTACTCGGTTTAAGTCTATGTTACCTCACAGTTTTATCGTTGAATAACCTCAGCTTACTATTCTTTTAGGTTTTATATCACCTATTTCTTTCTTTAACCCATAAAGTTCCTTTCTAAGGATCATTGCATCGACAATCGTGATTTATTAAACTCATAAACATTCGAGATATCACAAAATTATAGCATACTCATCTCTACACATTCTACTCATCATAACTAGGTTTTCATACTAACATTTACATTCACGCTTTTTTCTAAGAAGCTCATACCTTCTGATAATGCAATTTCCAAATTTCCATCAATTTCATGATCAGGAAATTTTCAATTCTCATGACTTTACATTTTTCCTTCTTCAAGGATTCGCTTATAAATTGTTGTATTCTACAACCTACTTTCTTCTAAGGAACTTTATCCTTTCTATATCCAACTTCCACAATAGAAATCCTCCACAATTGATCAATAATTGTGAAACAATATGAATAACTAAGGAATTCAAAAGATTCGCTTAGGAAGAGCTTTTTGCATCATGCTAAGGGTCATAAAGACCACACATTTTCTTTACTTATTTTTGAAAAGGTTTTAACAAAAATTCATCTGCAAACCGGCTGGCTTACGGGCACGTAGATGATCAACCTGTTATGCCCTGTGTTGATCAATGCTATCTATATCATCGCCATTCGGCGTAACTCGAACGACATTTGTGTTCTTCATCACCGCTATTCAGCACAAACAAAATTTTCCAATTAAGGGATGTTTTGTATTGATCAACACTAGTTATAGGAAGGACATTTGCGTTTCTCATCACCGCCATTTGGCGCAATTTAACAGTTTCCCAATTCAGGGATGTTCATATCCAGTTTGAAGTCCATACCAAATCAATTTAGTTGGACAATAAAATCTCAATATCCATTTAGCCGAACAATTGGCCTAGGCTAGGATCACTAAACTGTTTGTATATTACGAACTGAAAATACTTTCAGATAGTTAATGTAGCTGAAATTCATTTTTAAGATGTCATAATACTGCACTGTTGTAACAGTGTGTTAGGATGCCGTCATTTTATCATCTTAACACCATGCCTTTAATGGCACATGATGATTTCATAAATACATTTTGAAGTTTTCAAAATAAATCTTGTCTAGCCAAAACAATTAGCATAGACATACTTCATAAAACAGTTCATGTAAACTGAAAATCCTTTTATGACTTTCTCATACCACGTCAGGTAACATTGTGTTAGTGGCTCTAAGTCCACATCCACGCCCTTGTAACCGTGCGTTGATGATTTTATCATTTGTCATATCCACACTATACTTTCAATGGTGCGTTGACGATATTAAAATACATTTTGATAATTTCAAATCAAATTTGTCTGGCTGAGGCGAGTAGCGTAGACTTAGGAACTAAAAGAACTTTCAAAAATTTATCTGGTCAATAATATAACCCAATATTTTTGGAAGACACAAATATCAGCACGATTTCAATAAACTTCGAAATCTAGCATAGCTAGAAGATTTGGAATATCCATTTCCCCTTTAACTTCAACTTGCTCCATTGTCTCTCTATGAAATAATTTTATCTATCTCTATCACCATCAATGCTAAAAATGATTAGCTCTTAATCTACAATATTCCTATACCCTGGTATAATTCATCAAACTTACCACACGTTATGTGTTTAGGAACTTTCCATAACAATATGAGTTTAGGAACTTGTCCTAGCAATATGTAGTCCAAGAATAAATTAAGGACTGTCCATACGCTTAGGGCTTCAAAAACATACCATATAATTATGAGTCACAAACTTGCCATAAACATGAGTTTTAAGAACTCGCACCTAATCTTGTTCTCTCATTATCAAATATACATAGGAGAAAAGAATCAAATTCTCACCATACATTTACCAATAGCGTGACACCAACATATCAATGATTATCAATATGATCACTAAGTGGTTGTTAAACCAAACACAAAACCTCTACCCATACAAAGGTTTGTACAACTCAGCTATCATATGAGTCCTCAATTAAAATCTTACCCAATCCTATCAAATCTTATCTTGCCCTTTGCTCAATACGATTTTTTTTTTTAATTCGTATTCCATTTGTAACGACCAGGAATTCTGAAATTTTCTTGTAATTCGAATTTTTGAATATTAATGAATATTTTATATTTTATTAATATTATATTTGTGTTAAGTGTTTAAAGGTTGTGTGACAATCTAGATTATGTGAATGTATGAAATTTTACGTGTTATAGTTTTGTTTAAGTGAATAATTGATTTCGCGTAGCGTCGCTAAATCACTATTCACGGGGCACGTTTCTCGAGGCACTATTCATGTCAGATATTTTTGTGTTTTATTTTTTTCGATGTTAATAAATTTCATAAATACGTGTATGCGTGCGAATAATTTTTTCAAGTGTCGGAAATTTTATTTGAGCTTATACGTGATTTTATCCGTATCCGAAATGTGTTATATGGGTGTTCCGAATAAATGGACAAATCCCGTAATAAATATTTTTATACATCCCAATATTTGTGGGAGTACCCGTTTTAATTTTAAGTAGAGTTATTTACCAGTTTTGGTACAAAAGTGGGAGTTTTCGGATATATTTTTGGTGTTTTCGGATATTTATTTTGGCTTGTTAATTCAAGAGGGAACCAATCCCTCATTTTAGACCAATTAGAATTGAGCAAGGAGGGAGGTTGCCGGCAAGCTCCTTGAGCAACCAACCCATTTCCATTTTTCTTCCACTTCTCCCTAATTCACTCCACTTCTCTCAAATAATTCAACCATTTCATTTCTCTCTTGCAATCCATCAGCTCCTCCTTTAAACCCATTTCAGATTCTGCAGAGAGAGAAAGAGAGAGAGAACTCGCCGGAAAAAAGGAGAAGGAGGAAGAAGTCGCCGGAAGTCGCTGAAAAAAGAGAAGGAACTCGCCGGAAAAGAAAGGAGGAAGAAGAAGAAGGCACGGATGGAGGAACCAAGCAAGGAGAACCCCCAAAACAAAGCCTAGCCGAGCTTCTTAACCATCTAGGAAGGATTTACAGAGGTAAACACCAACCAAATCTTTTGCATTCGATTTCTTGTAAAGATTTTCAAGTTTTTCTTAGTTTTGAGCTCTTAAGCTTGTGGGTCGGATTTGTGGCGATTCTTGGTGTTTTTGTTTGTTGTGATTGTTTGTAAATGTTCTTAAGAGGTTATATAAGCCATTAATAACATCAAAGTGGAACAAAAATGCAAGAAATCCATACCTTGGCTTAATGGAGCAAGAACAATGGACTTTGGACATTCGGACTTTTTAGAGGACTGTAAAGCTATGATTTCATGTTTGTTAGTTTTGTTTGTTGTTATGGTATTGTAGTTCTACGAAGCTAACCCAGTTGGAATGGGCCAAAAAGGAGTTAAAACGAGTTCGTAGTAATGATTTTTGTAAAACATGTCAAGAACTCGAAGAACAGAGTATGAACTTTACATTTTGGCTTAGGATTTGACCATTTTAATGTTAATGGGTAGCTCTGCATTTTTGATATGTTGTACCCCCATGAGTTAGGAGTCCATAGAGTCCGAAATGGACCGATTTGCTTGTGTATTGAAAGAGTTATGGAGGTTGGGGTGGCCGGAGGTCGGAGGTCGGAGTCGCGAACTGGGAGAACAAACCCAGAATCCGGCTACTGCAGAATGGCGCCGCAGCGTCACCCATATGCCCTGCATCTCACGCTGCAGCGAGGGGCATTATGGGAAAAGACCGGGACTCACGCCGCAGCGTGAGGCCCAAGCTTTAAGGCTCACGCTGCAGCGTGAAGCCCTGTCATTGAGAAGACGCGGGACTCACGCCGCAGCGCGGGATCCAGCACTAGGGCTTGGCGCTGCAGCGCCAGTTCCGTGTCTCGACCGGGTCGGGCAGTCAGGCCGGGTCAGGTCGGGTTGGACCTAATGAATCCTTTTCAACGGGTCCAACACTTATATTTTTCCTTGTATTAAATGATTAGACAGGTTAACTAAGCATATTTTGTTAAGCCCTAAATGCTTAATTATTTCTCAAATGTCAACCAGATTGGTATTGTCTTAAGGCGAAAATTGAATAATCTAATTGCAATCAATGTGTTTTAATGCTAAAAATGATTAGCTCTTAATCTACAATATTCCTATACCCTGGTATAATTCATCAAACTTACCACACGTTATGTGTTTAGGAACTTTCCATAACAATCTATGAAATAATTTTATCTATCTCTATCACCATAAATGCTAAAAATGATTAGCTCTTAATCTACAATATTCCTATACCCTGGTATAATTCATCAAACTTACCACACGTTATGTGTTTAGGAACTTTCCATAACAATATGAGTTTAGGAACTTGTCCTAGCAATATATAGTCTAAGAATAAATCAAGGACTGTCCATAAGCTTAGGGGTTCAAAAACATACCATATAATTATGAGTCACAAACTTGCCATAAGCATGAGTTTTAAGAACTCGCACCTAATCTTGTTCTCTCATTATCAAATATACATAGGAGAAAAGAATCAAATTCTCACCATACATATACCAATAGCGTGACACCAACATATCAATCATTATCAATATGATCACTAAGTGGTCATTAAACCAAGCACAAAACCTCTGCCCATACAAAGGTTTGTACAACTCAGCTATCACATGAGTCCGCAATTGAAATCCCAGCCAATCCTATCAAATCTTATCTTGCCCTTTGCTCAATACGAATTTTTTTTTTAATTATATTCCATTATCTTTATAACTCTTTCTGAGTTTTATTTTGGTTCTTGTACAGCATCCTACTATAAATTTCAATCATTTGATTGATGATCTGTCATTTCATGACTTAATCAGATCACGTTGTGATCATTTCCGACAATCATCTTACATTACGATTCTTTCTTTATGATCGTTTTGTTTTTACGATCTTCTTTTTTTTTTCCTCTTTAATCATATTATTTTATGATTATTCGAATCAGGTGTCCCCTGATCCTTTAGCTTTTCAAGATTCTTCTTTGAATCTTTGCATATTATCTTAATGCATTCTTTATGAATTTCTAAATTCATTTTAAGATCATGTAATCCTCATTCAAGTTTATACTTAGCATTTTCTTTTCTTTTCATTTACTTTGTTTACGGTTATAGCCTATGGTACGCTTACCTAAGGTTTATAACCCATAACTTTGATACCAACTGTAACGACCCTAAAATCGGGACTAACTTAATCCAAAATCAGGACTATTATTAATCCCGACCTTGTGTGTTAAATGATATCTTGATTCAGCTTTACATTATAATTAGATGAAATAACAGCTAAAAATGCGGATAATTAAAAAAAAAATTGTCTTTCCTTCGCTCTTTCCCTAAATCGTAACTTTTACGATTTACTTTTCTTAGAATCATATATATATATAGTATGATTTATTTTCATCAAAGTAATTATGAGAAATTACAAACTCATTTCTTAATATACAATCTTTCTCGTATAGTATTATCATTATAATGCTTTAATTCTCAAAGTAACCTCAATATTATATTTCAATCTCAAAACATTCTTTATTTATTGAATATTTTAAACTTTACATAATGTGAATTACACATCTCAAGAACCATTATCGTGATTCAATACAATTTCTAAATAAAAAAAAAATGTATTCCTTTGCACGTCTTCTAATCCATATCATCAGATGGCAAATAATATCGCATTATATCCTTGACCTGCAAAAAGTATATTTTTGCAAGATTGAGCTCGACAGCTCAGTAAATTTAACAGCTTTCATGCTTCACATAGTACATAATTTCATGCTCAGTTCATATATCATGATTATCATTTCTAAACAATATAATTCATATGTTTAGCATATCCCACATCACATCAAGACTGAGTTCCAAAACTCAATCAATTTCAGTCATAAGTTGACCTTCACAATTCAACAAGCATAAAGTATAATTTAGCATATTTGTGAAAATCTCATATAATATCAAGATCACATAACACAAAGGAACTGCAAAACTTGCTTTGGTTTGCATTTATCGTTATACGTTCATCAAATGTGCATGATTGAACATCTATTCGTCGGTTGTTAATACCCGTACATTTCTATTTGCCGCACGACCTATATATTACAAGTCGGTTATAACATGCTCATCAATCCCATTCGAGATTTCAATTTTGTTTGAGACTTAAGAATGCTCCTAGATTAACTACTTTGTTTAATATACCAACATTAAACCAATCTAACTCTGCACCACCCTGTTTAAGGATCACATTGAAATAAACAGATTTTTTTATTCCTAAATAATTATTCCATCATTTGTCAAATCATGATAGCTAGCAAAGTATACAACAACCGCAAAAGCACAGACCACTTGTCTAAACTATTGAATATCGATATTAAATTAAACACTGGAGGAAAACGACTCAAACCTTCATGAATTTAATTCACACAATCACTTATTTTTCTATTTTGAATTCCAACATGATTCCAGCATTACCAATTTTAGCAAATCTGATTATATAACTTTTATGCAGTATATATTAATATTACTACAATTACTCTCTTTTCTTGTAATTCATTTATCTACTCTTGATGTCATTTGTCCTGAAAGTTGCCAAATGAATCCAACCCTATATCCTAGATATCACATCATTCAAACAGCCTAGTCCTTATAACAACAAAACTAACGAATAAATATTCTTCATAATCAGTCTTTATTTAATGGTCAAAACTTTGGTTTGTTCATCAAATAGCTCATAAATATACAACATTTTCTTTGGTTTCAACTCTAAAGCCTCATCAATTTAGAACATATTAAGAAATGACTAAAAAGAAACTCACCTGCAAGCATAGTTTAATCCTTTCCAAAGGAGCAACAACAGTTTCACGAGATTGAACAAATACATTCAAGCATATGTTCCAAGATACAACATTTTTATTGTCTATGTCATCAAGTGCTTGTAAAGCATCTTTAGCAGTGCCGAATTTGGAATATAAATCAATACAACGGTTACCCAGAAAAGTATGCTTATTTAAACCAAGTTTTACCAAACGAGCATGAATGAATTTGGTAATCTTCAAGGATTTCGAAAACAGAGCAATTTATGAGGTGGGAGATATAGGACAGTGAAGTCTTATGGAGTCCATGAGATTTCCTCAGAGACTGGTACATACATATATGCTATATTTAGTGCCAATTCCTCTATTTTGTCCTTTAGTGCCATCAGAAGACTATGGAAATACAGAGCTCTCTTCATTATATGGTTGATTAGTGTCCTTCTACCTTAAAAGCTACCACCTCATGCTTAAAATGACTCAGCATTCTTGATTCATTAACTTGAATATATACATTATTATAATGTATACATAATGCATAATATTTATTAATAGCATCCCGATTCATTTTATGTATATACTAATACATATAGTATATATATAATCAAATTTTCAGCATTCTACTTGGAATGTACGTATATATACAATACATCCATTATTTCACTCACAATTATATTCATGTATTATGCTATTCCAATACATGTAATTCCAATAACTCACAATTTGGTAATTAAATTTAATTTTCCCCTTCTTTCCATAATTTATGTTCAAACAATTTGTTTATATATTAAATATATAATTTAATATATTCAATCATTTATTCAAATATGAATCTAATTTACTAACTTGATATCAATATACATATTTTATATATTGATTTCCACAATTTATTTCAAATCAAAACAAATATATAATAATATATTCAATTATTTTCTTTTCTTTCTATAAATTGTTTTCTCTCAATTTATTTAACTATAGCAAATACAATAATATATTCACTATATTACAAAACATGCATACATTTCACCCAATAAAATGGAGGTTATTAAATATATTTAATACCACCAATTTACTATATTAAAATTATTTAATATTATAAATTATTTTAATAATTTCCTTCATCATAAACTTTACTCATCTCATTTCTTCTTAATAAATTGATTCTACAATTTATTTACATGAAATAATAAATATATATAATAATATATTTATTATTCATAAAAATCACATATTGCATAGCACGTATTCACTTATGCAATATAATATCACATCACATATCACCAAATAAGAATTTTATTTATTAAATTCTTATTTAAATATTTTCTAAAAATCCGGGTCATCACAATTTAAATGATTCCAAATACTATGATAGCAACATCCTCTCCCTCTCAATCAAATATATAAGTTTCATTCAACCTAACAAAGTAATGAAATTTTTTCAAGGAGGTAAAAACACAATGAGATACAAAATGAAATTTACTACTTGACATACAACTATTTGTTGAATTGCCAACAACATGGACATGAAAACCATGAAGTTCAACGGCAAGTCTGAGAAGGTTTCGTGCAATATGAAGCAAGCGAGATTTAGTAAACATCAATCTGTAACTTTCACAGTTTGAAAGAACACATCAAATGGGAGTGGCGCCTTTGTGCTATCCACGTTAATACATTGAACTCGATGAAAATAAATAAGAATACAATAATAAAAAGTAAAACTCCATGAAAACCCCAGCTTGAGGAACATATACCAAATAATATAAGTTTTTGTATATGTTTCCCAGCCTTTGTTTGTAGCTCAATTCGCCTTTCTATCTCTGCAGTCTGAAAGTTTAGATTAAAAAGCAAAGGTAAGCCTCTATACGGTATATAAAATGAGAAGATGAACATATAGTGTAACAGATTTGCTGAGTTTCTATAACAGAGACTGCAAAAAATAATGCAAACAATGAAAATATCAAGCATCTATACCTGAGCATTTTCTTCAGTATCAGTATACTACTCAAACTACCCCTGGCATATGAGGTTTTAACTATACATTAGTTCCCTTCTAGCTCCTGCCTTCAAGTGTGCCTAATTTCAAGCCATGAACCATTAGAAGGAAATATAATTTGATTAATTGAGATACACCTACAGTCCTACCTTAAAAGAAGAACTTAAGCCAACTGCAATCCAAGCCAATTGATTTAAAGATATATTTAGTTAATCTATAGAACTTCTATGGCTCCATAACACTTCATATTGCATTCTAATCAGCTTAAGCCTTTTAATGGAAACCGTTTGCATATCAGAAATACAATGGCAAGATTTTTTAACATCTTTACGTGTCAAGTAGCCAAGCGACCTTTTACCCTTTCTCTCATTTCTATTTTATTATATATATATATATATATATATATATATATATATTATTGAGTTCACTCTCTTTACTCATACTGGTGCCAAAACTCAGTACTGGTAGAATGCAATAAATAGTTGCAAAGCCAATCTGGCAGTAACAAAGTCTTCATATGACAAATTTCATAAATATAAATATCACCATATAATCAATCAGGGGAAAGTTTTCCATGGTTATAGATGGTTGCATTGTTCCAAATGGTAAAATTCAAATCTTACCACTTACCAGACAACCAAGCATACTCAATAAAAATTCAGACTTTCTGAACTAAACCAAAAGTCCCAATAAAAATGCTACATTTGCCAAGCCTTTCCAAAACACAATAATACTCAATCATTGATACCATAGATATCAAAATGCAATCACTTTTCCCAAATATGAAAGGTAGTAATAATTCCTTAAAATATCAAATAAAGCACAAATTTGGAAATTTTTAACACACAATTAATCACACGGTGTGCATATATTCATATCATTCCAAGCATTCTGAAACCCCAAATAGTAATTTTCATCATTGCATGTTTTCACTCTCAAACTTTATAATGTATAGAGATAGACAATTTTTATCTTCATTGATATATTAATTAGGACAGATGAACATTATCGCATATGAACATTCTCTTAGCATCATTTCATCAAACACTTCAACTACATTTCTAACTACACTACCCAAATGAATTAAGTTCCAATGCTTAAACTCTGTAAATTATATCACTCAATTTATGAAACCTCAAAGTAGTAGTTGAATTTTGGCATACCTTCAGCGAGCTTCGAAGGCAGATATAACTGAGCGGAGAATGAGGTTACGTTGATTAAACCCTGTTACGGATTGTAAAAAGTTAAATTTCTTCAAATATTAAAGCTAAATTTCATTCAAAAATAAAAAGGGTAACATTAAAAATTACATAATTGAACAAATAATAATAATAAATTAGTTATAATAAACCTGAGTCCAAGATTAAGGGCATGGTAGAGGCGCTGATGAAGTTTGAACATATGACCACTGGTTCCACGATTGTTGTCGCCTCCCTGCTTCGACGACGATTTCATTTCTTCGAGATTTTATGTCAAAGTTTTGAGACAATTAAACCCATATCAGAATGAGTACAATGTATAAAGCGCATTTTTGTAAGTATTTTAATGAGGAATGTGAAAAGAGAGTATTGAACCGTTTTAACAGACGTTACAGAAAAATTAGAAGCGGAAGAGGAAGAGGCGGTGAAAATCCAAAGAAACTGAACGATTAATTTTGCAAGCCAACTGAGTTGATTAGAAACGTGTCCGCTACTATTAATAGCGGACGGTAAAAAAAGACAATAGTAGCATACGCTAATTAGAATAAGAGTTCAATTTTATTAACCAAGGTTTAAGATTTATTAATTAGAGTTTAGGGTTTATAAACCAGTGTTTATGGTTTATTAATCAAGGTTTATGATTTATTAACTCTTTTTTTAATTGGATTTAGGGTTTATTATAACCATATTAACTTGTGGTTAATAAACTCTAAACCCTAATTGATAAATCATAAACTCTAGTTAATAAACTTTAAATCCTGATTAATAAACTTAAATTCTAATTAATAAAGTCAAACCCTTATTAACTAGTTAACATAAAAGGTACGTACAATAATGAGTGCAATGTAAAAGAAGAAAACATTAATTCTACGATGAGGATAAACACAAAACGCATGTAAAAACGAGTTTGGAGTATCAAATTTTATGTACATATGTCTATAACATTGCGACTAATTTAATCAGCGGATTCATCTTTCCATGAAGCAAAAAGGTAGTAGAATACCATGGATACTTGACCTGAAATATACAACAAGAAGAATAAATTATAAAAAGAAAAAGGATAAGCAAGAATTGAATAACAAATCAAAAGAAAACTACTTAATGATTGTTTCTTTAATCCTAAACATGAAACATGAAGGGATGAATTAAACAACTAGCATCATTAATAAGGTGTATGTCTTTTTCCTTTTTTATTTTTTTAAGAGAAATATATAAAAGTCACAATTGATAAGATTTTTGCTTCTTTTAGCTACCTGATAAATTTCACGCGGCTTCACCAGATATTAAATTTTATAGTAGGGATATGACAGAATTTGTGAAAGTCTTCTCTTTTTACATGAACCTAATCCAACCGGAGGAAGCACAACAAGACATTCATTCATAAAAATTGACTAGCCAGCATATTGTGTTTAAGAATTATCTATTAATTTTACACAATATGCATGCATGCATGCATGTATGCTAGCATTCTCTGTCCTTTACCCCCCTTTTTTTAATTTACTCATGTCTGTTAGGATGGTAGCTAGGTTCTAATCTTTGCATATCCCCTTGGGCTTGACCTCATTGCCACATGAAACCCTAATGTGTTGGAGTATTTTTTGTGTACGTCAAGTAAGTGAAAGAGGCCGGAAGTTGAGTACTTGTGTTCATGTTCAAATGGTTATATAGTTGAAGTACCATTTCCTTCTAAGTTGATTGTTACAAATTAGCCCAACAATTCAATACAATAAGTTCACTATTAAGTTATTGACAACTTATTTTGGACACTATACATTCAATTTTGGACGAAAATGTAATCCTTCTAGTAACCAATTCCACTTATTGCACGCAGGGTAGAGGTATTATATTTGGTAAATTAGTACTCCATCGATCATAAAAATTGAGTGTCACTTTTTCTTTTTCTTTTTCTTTTTTGGATATCTAAATGTATCTTCACTTTCATAAAAACTAAGTGCGTAATTTTAAATTAAATTTACAATATTTATTTTCCTAAAATAGAGATAAAATTAGGTGAACTCCAAAAAATTGCTGATTGTAGTTATTATGAAGGCGGTATTGCAAAACTAGCTATTGTGTTTTGTAAAATTGCAATTTAAAATGGATCGCGAAGGGAACTAGTTAGGAGAAACTTATCTTCAATCTTCTATAGCACGTGACTTTACATAGTAAAGAGAGAGATCTTTATCACTAGATTATTACATTTGGTCTATCTAAACCCTATTTTTGTTCATTTCAAATTAACTGTACTTCGAATTACATTTAATTGAGCCAGTGTAAAAAACAATTGCAAAATTGCAAGCTAGACCTTAATGTTTTCTCACTAAAAATTGAACTACTCTGATGTACATTTGAATAGGTCAATTTAACCTTTATCAAAATTGTAAACCCTAACAAAGAATTGTGTTACATTTTTTAAACCCTATTGTTTTTTCAGACTAAAAAAATGCATTTTTAATCCCTCAAACAACTTAGTCAATTAGTTAAATTTTGAGATAAGGTTAAACTAATCCAGCTAAAGTGTACTTTAGTGTTAAATTACTAACAAAAAGTATTAGGATTTAAATTACAATTTGGGAAAAACATTAAAATCACTTGGTTAATTAGTGAAATTTGAAATCATAAAACACTGGATAGCTACATGGGGTATGGTCGTGGTAGCAAACAAAAAGGTTTCTTTACTAACGTACGTATATACTCCTAATGATATTGCTGGAAAAAGAGGATTTTGGAGACAACTGTTAAACTTAATTGAGGATTGTGAGGTGCCTTGGTGTACATGTTCTTGGTAACCCTAATTCAGCAAGTGATAGCAATCTTTTGGATTTTGCTTCTTTATGTAAGGTTTTGAGGTCTAATATTAATAAATAAATAAAAATTTACTTTAATCGATCAAAAAAAGAAGAAGTTAGTTTAGGCCTTGAGGTTTAAGATTTTACAAAAGGTAAATTGTCTCAATTAAGCATTACTTCAAGGTTCAATTTACAAAGAAAAAATAGCAGGCCGCATCATGGTTTCATTTACCATATAGCCCTAAAAAAAAGAAGTTAATTGGTAAATATTATTTTTCTTTAAATTAATGTCATTTGACACATGCATTGAATTTGTGATGAACAGAATATTTGTTGTGACGCCCCCAACTCCGGGTCCCTTGAACCTCAGATTCGGTGCTCACGATACATCATACACATCACATCTATCTACCCATTCTTTATGAATTGTATCATTCATTACATTAACTTAATACAAAATATATAATCATCTCAGGTCTTACGTTAACATTACATACCTAATAATACAAAAGGTTTAAGTCAAAATATAATATAATATTCATTACACAAGTGACATTATTTGGTCACCTTTGCTTTGTCTTTGTCCTTCTTAGAACCTTCGGCTTCCTTGGCTTTAGCTGAAAAGTTTTATTTTAAGTAAGGGTGAGCAACTAATTTGCTCCGCAAGTTAAAGCGTACAATAAAAGATATATCATGAATAGAAGAGTTTAACTTTCTGGAACTTCAACAATGTTTCAAAGATTGTGAAGTAGCTGAACAATAAATCATTTCAAATATCAAGAATTTTCTTGAATTTCATGCTGAATAATACATCAAGAATGAAGAGTTAAATTCTTTCGAGATTTCAACAATATCCAATTGATTAGGAAGAATTAGCAATGCTACAACAATATTCAATACATAGGGATTATTCCCAGATTTCATGCTAAGTGATCACAATGGATCGTGAACTGCCAGAGGAATCATCAGTTATTATTACTACCTCAAGAGTAAAAGTTAGCTATAAAAAAACTAATCTTTACTCTTCTGCAAGTACGTAAGGTGATCAACCTTATTGTACCCGAGATTATGCATAATTCTCAAACATAGTGCGCGGGTCGGGTTTTCGACAATAAAATTCTCCTGATTTATTTTTTTCAGGGTTGTTCATCTCAGTCTTACATCATGAGTTTGTACCACATTAATATGGTTTGGATTGATTTTAAAGAAATGCTATGATTTCAACATATTATAACAATATTGATCTAGCCAAAGCAATCCTCAATAACAAATTAGTTCAAATAATAGAACGTTTCATACTCTAACAAATATTAGTCAAGCCGAAACAAATGGCATCGACGTAGTACTTAAACAATTCAGGTATAATTCAATTTTAAAGATAACTTGAACACTTGTACAAATATAAAAGATTTGTATAAGTTATAGGATTTACTCAATGTAGGAACATTGAGCAACAATAGAATTTCAAAACATTGCGAAACAATCATAAGAACAAAGCCAAATGAACATATGAAATTGCATACAGTGCGAATATCAATAATTATCGTAGATGTGGAATAATTTATAATAATTAATCCACTAGCATGCTTGAAAAATAATAACTCAAGTTTGAGTTAAGAAACTTGCACTAGGTGCGATTATCAATAAATATTATAGATGCGAAATAATTGTCAATAATTAATCCACTAGCATGCTTGAAACATAATAAATCGAGTTTGAGTTACTAGCTGAGACATGGCTCATAAACAATTCATGAATAAAAGAACTTTAAATTGTCTCACAGTTCAAATAATAGAACATGAATTCAATTACACTAAGTGTGAATACCAATAATCATTATAAATGTGGAGTAATCAACAATAATTATCCACTAACATGCTTTGAATAATAACTCAAGTTTGAGTTAGAAAACTAGTCTCGTCCGGTGATTACTACTAAGCAATCTATTATAATCTCTTATGAAAAGATCTATCATTAATAAGATTGATCTTTCCATTAGCATAATATATCATGATTCATAACACTACTACACTTATAATAAATTATCTAATATTTAGCCACATAAGTCAACATTAGATATCACATTAAATCCTTAATAGTATTATCATAGTTTGATAATATTGCTATCATATAATCATCATCTTAGATTCTTATTAATAATATTTTATTCACTTTTTAATATTATTAATCACTTAATAATATTTTAATCATTCTTTAATAATATCTTAATCATTTTCAAATATTATTAATCCTTTAATAATATTTTAATCATTTATTAATATTATTAATCATTTATTAATATTATTAATCATTTAATAATATTTTATTTATTTGTTAATTATTTAATAATATTTTAATCATTTATAAACAATTTAATATAATTGTTTATCTCTTAATATTTAATTCATTTAACACACATATCATGTCATTCATATAACATTTTATTAAAAATGACCAAAATTCCATTATAAAGTTTTAATACATCATATAATGATCATTAATAAATAAAATCACATTTACAAGTTTTACAACTTGATTTAACTTAATTTACTCATTTATTCTTAACTTAATCATGGGCATGAAAAATATCAGACCAGTTTATTATTTTTTTATCATCTGTAAAAACGTAATATATAATATTTTAGTGACAATAAGTTTCCTACAATTTTCTAATTTCATTTGCCATTTTTAAATAGGCTAAAACTGTCTGAAATGGCAACATTTATCATAAATTATCCTTTTGTTTAATAATTATGAAATTTACACAGTAGTCTCATGTTATCAAAACCTAGCTCCTGTAAAAATTTCACATTTTTTTGGGCTTTATAAGCTGAGTTATAACATTTTACGTTTAAAAATACACTTTTTTATAAAAGCCATAACTCCCTCTCAGGATATTGAAAAATTACCATCTTTGGACAGGACTTAGTTAACTTGATATACTACAATATCATAAAAGATTAAAATTTTTAGAGCACCCAAACTAGCCGAAACTACCTTTTTTCAAAACTAGCCTGGAATAGTTTTTGTGCTCCAGTTTTGTTACCCGGGTGGACTGTTTTGAGAAAAATGATGCCACGGTTTGCTCGTTTAATAATTTTGAGTGCTACTACTTGGGTTCTTCAGATAACTCCTGTATCTGACTCACCTCTTTGACGGATTGCTAAAATAATTTACAGATTTAAAATGGTAAAGGTCCAAAATGGACTGAAAATTAAGGTTTTATAAACTAAAAACTGTTTTTCATCTTCTTCTTTGTTCAAGCTTAACAACACATAAAATGGTATCATCTAAGCATAAATCATTATAAAACATGTAGAAGTAGCATCATATGGTATAAGAACATAAGATCATTATTTATCCTAAAACCATCACATAAATACACACAAAACTACCTAGGGTTTGAGTTTTGGAGATTTTTATACCTGGTTCTATGTGCTACTCTTCTTCTTCTCTCACAATAAGTGATGAACCTTGATGGCATGAATATCTCTTCCTCCTTCTCTCTTTGTATACCCAACAACCCTAGCTCTCTTTTTCTCTCTATTTTTGCTCTTAAAGTATTTTGTGCTCTCTTGCTTTAGAATTTAGGGGAAAAAATGAAGTAAACTTGCTATCAAATGAAATGGGTCTTATTTAAAGCCTTGAAATATATACATATAACTCATATATGTATACATACATAATTGCAAATCCCCCATTTTTTCAAGCCATCCCCTAAATTGTGGCTCTCACATTTATTTTGCTAGCCTAACTAGGGAACAAGGCTAGGGATTTTATTTTATTTTAGGCTAGGTGGACGGGTGAGCTAGGTTTTGAAAAAATGAAATAACCATGTGCTTTATCCTCCCTCCTTTCACCCAGATCATCCCCCCTTATTATCTCCTTTTTGATTTTTTTTAATGCTTTATTTAGCTCCTTAAATTGTCTAGAAGGTCCATCAAAAATTAGACTAAGGTTTGGGCCAATCTCTTTATTTATTTGGGCTACCTTTTAATTGTTTAGGCTAAATTATTTGGACCATGTCCCATATTTGTTTGGGCTTTCTAATAAACTATTTGGACCATGTCCCATAATTATTTGGGCTATATAAAGGAACAATTATATTTTCTTTTACATTTTTAAAAATAATTACAAGAATAGTGCACTCGTTAAATATTTACACAATTAATGTATACAAAGTTTTATTTACATTATTAGTGAATTATAATTATTCCTTTAATTATGTTGTGTTTTTTAATGTGTTGATGTCATGGTAATTCAGTTATTTTTTTAAAAAATAAACCGTACACGCTTTTTATGGGATAGTGGGAACGGTTTTTGATAAACACATAATTCATACATTTTATTATCCCTAATTTTGTCCTTTTAATTATATTAGTTTATTAAATTAATATGTTTTATTTTATTTTGTAGGATTTAATATTTTGTTGCAATAAAGTCAAAATCTTGGTGATCAAGCAGTATTTAATGCTCTTATTCATGTAAGAAAATATCCAAGAAGAATTCTACAAGGAAAAGGAAGGAGGTGGAACAATCTTGGTGTGCAAGTCAAATCCAATGAAGAAAAGGAAAGTCAATCTAGAAGATATCTTTGAGAAGTTGATTGCCACTAGGAAGTTGAAACCTACATGGAAAGGGACTCTTGAGAGATTACCATCTAGAGATTGAAATCAAGAAGGAAATAAAAGAGACCAAGTTCAATGAATGTAAATTAGGGCACAAATTTATTTTCCCTATAAATAGGTCTCTTGTTTTAGAGAGAAGAGGTATCAATTTAGGTTAGAAGTAGGAGTAGGATTAAATTTATTTTTCATTGTACGCTTGTTGGAGGATCGTTAATTAAAGGGAGTTTTTTTATTTTATTTTTAATTTTCTTCTTCTTCTTTATCTTAGTTAGTTTATTTATTTTTTAATGTCTAGCTAGTTTCTTTAATCTAGGATGAAGATGAAATTAAATAATTATTCATGATAATATTTTTTATCTCTTCTATTTTTTATGCTTTTATGTTTAATTGATTTCGCCTTCATGTTTCATTATTAAAATACCTTCATTTTTTAGTTCTTATGTGATTTTAAATTAATTAAGAGGTTTTGATAGATTATTGTTAAGATATGAGTTTTTCATAATCCATGCTTGCTCAAAGAAGTTTTGATGGGTTATAGTTAATCCTTAAATTTTCATAGTCTATGCTTGCCCACGTTAATTATAAAATTACTAAATTAAAGGGAAGGGATATCAAAATCATAATTAAGTTGTAAAAATAGAAGAGATTGAATTGCTTGTTATGTGTTATTATTTAATGGATTCGAATTCCTAGATTGCTTCCTTATTATTAGTTAGTTTAATTATAATTAATTGATTCTCAATCTTTATTTCTAATTCGCCTAAAATAGATATTAAGGATACATTAAAATTAATCTAGTCTCTGTGGATTCGACCTGTACTTGCCAGTTCTTCAATTTGACACTGTGCACTTGCAGTTACATATTTTTATCACATCAAGTTTTTGGCGCCGTTGCCGGGGATTAGAATTAATTTTTTTTCCTTAATATTTATTTATTCGAATTAGTTTTTCAACTCTAATTTTTTATTTATTTTATTTTTTTTTCTTTCCAGGATTATCGAAGGGGATTGAAGGAGCAAAAAGATAAAGATTTTATTGTTGCGCTATTCCTGGTATTTTGTATCTTAACTTTAAAAAAAATAGTAGCTTAATTTTATTTTTTTTAGTTTTTATTGTTAGTTAGAAAACTAATTGTCGCATTCATGCATTCACTCACATAGAGCACATCTTGTTTAGGTTTTTATTTTTTTATTTTTTTTATTTTTAGTTTTTTTTGTCAAATATAAACTGTGGTGATTGCTGGAGGATCGAGGTATGTCAAATTTCTCCTTCTTTGGTAATCCACATAGTTTTAGGACATTTAATTTGTTTACCATTTTTTTTATTTTATTTGTGCATTTTCATCTTTAATCTAACATTAAGGGCAAAAACCTGTAACAAGATAAGGTGGGGATTTCATCACCCTTCCTTGGCCCACAAATATCCCAACTTGCATTTTGCATAACCTTGACCTAATAAAATCAAGTAGACGTTAGCCCCTAGGACTCTCGAGCTCAATTAGGACAAGAAACTCCAAGAGGAGGCTGATTTTTTAATTAATCAAACTACTGGTGTCTAGGCAAGTGGTTCAAAAGACAAACGTCTAAAGAACGTGTGGTTATTTAATTAGTCACCGTACCTACGGAGAGACTCCCACCGTTCTTACACTTATCTGGCTAGTGGCTTGATTAATTTTGAATTTTGTGGACCTTAAGGTGTAACTTGGAACAGTTAGGAGTTGTCTAGATTTTATTTAGGTTAACCGTAGAATTAAGATATCTATTTTTTTTTAATTTTTTTTTTCCTTTTGTGTGACTTTCGTGGCTAGTTATTTATTTGTCTTGTGATTTGTGAAAAGATGGACTCCTATTATAGTTGGAATAATAATTTTGCTTGGAATCAAGAACCCTATGAAAATTTTAATGCACACCAAGTAAATCAATTTTTTCCAACTTATGAAAATCCTTATCTAAGTTCATATCCATATCCATATCCGGATCCAGAACCTCAATATTCACAAGAATTTTCAAATGAAGAAGAGGAAAGATTCAGTACCTTAGAGAAAACTATGGAAGTTTTAATGAAAACTCACTTTAATTTCATGCAAGACATGAATCAAGTTATATCTCGTCTAGAAATTCAAATGAGTCGGTTAGCCACCATAATAAATGAACAAGAGGTGGATGAATTTTTTAGTGACTCTGAGGTTAATTTTGAAAATCATGATGACTGTGAAAATGATGAGAAAAATGAAAATTTTGGATTTAATTCTACACACTTTGAATCAAGCCAATTTGAGGAGTCTAAAAATTATGAGTCTATGCCTAAAATTGATCATGTCACATTTAATGAGTCGGTTGAAAAAGTTTATAAGCCTAAAGTTCTATATCCTGAAAGACTTACTTCTAGAAAACAACCGAGTGATTTTGTAGATCAACCCATAAAAGTAAACATGATCCAAGAGTTGTCCATGACCCAAGAAATAATTGAAAATAGAGTCATGATTGAAGAAAATCCAATTGATTTTTTCTTAAATCACCTTGACCAAAAGTGGAATGAATCTGAATATTTAGATAAGGTCAACGAGTTGTTGAGTTCCACTTCACATAAGTCACCCAAATTGGAACATACAATTGAGCCAATTCGTCCACACTTTGAGCATATTAGTAAATATTTTCCTGAGGTTGACTTTAAGCATAACTGTGATAAAAATTATGGTTATTTTCAATTTCCTAGACCTTCCGAAAATCATGAGGAGACCACACTCACATACTCATTTGTATCACTCTTTTATCATTACATGTGTTTTAGGATTTATGAAATTCGTAGGTATGTACATTTGTTTTCTTTTTCACCACATTTGTTGTAGTACTACAGCCCCACATACAAGGTACAATTCTTTCACATCTTTGTTCTCTATTTTTCATTTGCATACATTGAGGACAATGCATGATTTAGGTATGGGGGGAATTTGTTTGTATTATAGTATTAGATTTTTTTAAATTTTTTTTTTTAGGAATTTAGGAAAAATTTAAAAAAAATTTGTTTTAAAAAAAAATTAAAAATTTTGTTTGACTTATTATGGGTTGGATTAATTCTAATAAGTATCTGTGGAGCAAAACTTTAAGTAAGATTGAAAGATTTAGAACTCTTGAACCTTTGATAAGATACAAAATCTTAGTTCGAAACACCATCTTGAGTAAAATAAAGTTCCTATGCATTTTTTGCACTTCACATTCGCATTAACTCTTAGTTGTGGGGTATAAACTATGATTTGAGCAATTTCAAGAAAAAAAAAAGAAAAAATTTGAAGAAAAAAAGAAACAGAAAAGTTAAAAAAAAGTTGAAAAAGAAAACTACTTCAATGTCCATTGAACGAAATAACTGGGTATCCAAGCCTCAGGAAGCATCGATATTCACGCTGAAAAGTGTGATGGATATAAGCAGCTTGACTAGTCTAGTTTTGTGGCCTTTGTTACTCGAGTTAGTAAGCCCTTAGGGGTGTCTCTACACCTAGTGCCCTAAAGCCAATTGGTTTGGGAGTCATTGGTCCAACGCTCGCTGCATGGGTAACTCTGGAAAGCCTAAGAAAATGAAACATTGCACAAGTCAAGGAAAAAATTGAAAGAAAGAAATGAAAAAAAAGGAGAAAAAGAAAAGAAAAAGAAAAATGAATTTGCTTGATTTTCATGGTAATAATCCATACTAAGAGTTACATCACATACACAATGCATGCATCACATGGAATAAATTTTATGAAGGATGGTGTCTAGAATGAAAATAGAGTATTTTTGATAAGGTGAAAGTGTGATTTTGAATTTAATCTTGCTTATGTATATTGCCCATGTATACTTAGAAGTTTTCTTTCGATTTCATAATTTGTTGAACCCAAAAATATTTTATTTTGAATTTTGAATTTTGTGGGTATATTCACTGCAAACCCTCACGAGACACAACTCGTCCACTTGGGGTAACCTTGGGGTTTAAAGGCTTGTTGCACATGCTAAGTGCAATCGTGTTTCCTACGAAAATGGGGTAGTATAGTTTTTGTTTTATTTTATTTTCTTTTTATTTTACTCGAGGACGAGCAAAAGCTAGGTATGGGGGTATTTGATAAACACATAATTCATACATTTTATTATCCCTAATTTTGTCCTTTTAATTATATTAGTTTATTAAATTAATATGTTTTATTTTATTTTGTAGGATTTAATATTTTGTTGCAATAAAGTCAAAATCTTGGTGATCAAGCAGTATTTAATGCTCTTATTCATGTAAGGAAATATCCAAGAAGAATTCTACAAGGAAAAGGAAGGAGGTGGAACAATCTTGGTGTGCAAGTCAAATCCAATGAAGAAAAGGAAAGTCAATCTAGAAGATATCTTTGAGAAGTTGATTGCCACTAGGAAGTTGAAACCTACATGGAAAGGGACTCTTGAGAGATTACCATCTAGAGATTGAAATCAAGAAGGAAATAAAAGAGACCAAGTTCAATGAATGTAAATTAGGGCACAAATTTATTTTCCCTATAAATAGGTCTCTTGTTTTAGAGAGAAGAGGTATCAATTTAGGTTAGAAGTAGGAGTAGGATTAAATTTATTTTTCATTGTACGCTTGTTGGAGGATCGTTAATTAAAGGGAGTTTTTTTATTTTATTTTTAATTTTCTTCTTCTTCTTTATCTTAGTTAGTTTATTTATTTTTTAATGTCTAGCTAGTTTCTTTAATCTAGGATGAAGATGAAATTAAATAATTATTCATGATAATATTTTTTATCTCTTCTATTTTTTATGCTTTTATGTTTAATTGATTTCGCCTTCATGTTTCATTATTGAAATACCTTCGTTTTTTAGTTCTTATGTGACTTTAAATTAATTAAGAGGTTTTGATAGATTATTGTTAAGATATGAGTTTTTCATAATCCATGCTTGCTCAAAGAAGTTTTGATGGGTTATAGTTAATCCTTAAATTTTCATAGTCTATGCTTGCCCACGTTAATTATAAAATTACTAAATTAAAGGGAAGGGATATCAAAATCATAATTAAGTTGTAAAAATAGAAGAGATTGAATTGCTTGTTATGTTTATTATTTAATGGATTCGAATTCCTAGATTGCTTCCTTATTATTAGTTAGTTTAATTATAATTAATTGATTCTCAATCTTTATTTCTAATTCGCCTAAAATAGATATTAAGGATACATTAAAATTAATCTAGTCTCTGTGGATTCGACCTGTACTTGCCAGTTCTTCAATTTGACACTGTGCACTTGCAGTTACATATTTTTATCACATCAGTTTTCAATTTAAATTTCCTTTTTATCGTTTTGTAGCTTTTTTCTTTGGAAACCCTTATTCTGCGTTTTGGGTACTTTTCAAGCCAAACCAGTTGTCGGCGATTGGTTTTGCCGGTTGATTTTTGTAGTCGGTGTTTGGTTATTTAGTTTGTCGTTGTCGTATTCTTCTTTAATTCGTGATTATTTGTAAGTTGTACGGGTTGTTCTCGTTTAGTGGTTATACATTGTTCGATTTATTTTGTTTTTATTTTTGATGGTGTCTACGAGGAAGAGCAGAGAAGAAATGGGAGATAAGAAGGGTGATAGAAAGAGTAAACGAGTTAGGGATGATGATTGTTTGAAGGATAGTATGTTAAAGTCTAGTAAAAAGGGGAAGAAGTTAGTGTTGAAGTCAGATGTTGAAGATAAGAATGTGGAGAGACATGCGAAGAAGAAGGCTAAATCAGTGGTATGTATCGATTCTGATTTTGAAAGTTCTCAACAAATAGTTGAGAAAAAAATTGAAGTTGAGCATAATAAGCAGAAAATTGTTCCCAGGCAAAAACATTGGAAGGTGTGTTATTTTTAATTTTTTTATGAATTAAATTTTTTATTTGTTTTAGGTTAGTTGTGTTTTTATTTTTTTGTATGATGATGTTGTGTATTATGTTTCTGAGTAGTGTCATTAATGTTGAAGTTGTTGTTTGATAAAATTATTGTTTGCATTTCCAGTTGAGATTCAGTAAATAGTTTATTATGTTTTGTTTACTAGAATACAATATTGTGATTATTCAGGTTGAATATGTTTTGTTGGTAACTTGCTAATTGAATTTTAGTTACTTCCATTCCTATGTTTGGAAACTGATCATTACATAGTTGTTAAAATGTATTATATTTCATTAGAGTTGGAGTTGTTTTAAGGATTGTTCAAATTTTAGTTGTTAAAATTACTGTTTTCATTACGATTTGTTTGTCAGATACTAGTATATTATGATTTGGTCACTTCATTACATTATTGTCATTATATAGGTTAATTATGTTGTGTTGGTAACTTTCAAATTTATTTTTGGTTAACAATATTTAAATGGTTAGAAACTGATGAATACGTAGTTGTTAAAAATTATTTTTTTACAATAGAGTTGGAGATTGATGAATGTTTATATTGTATGTGGTATCATGGTTATGTTTTTTCCGAGTGGATGTATTGTTAGTATTATTTTATAAATTTGTTAGAACATAATTTGTTATATTTTAAATAGTCTGCTTAATTTTGGGTTATGGTCACTTGCTGATATTATTTGGTTAATATTATTATTGTATTTGGATATCGTTGATTTAATAGTTTTGTTTTTAAAGTTTTATAGATGTTGTATTTTGTTTTGGTTAGTGTGTTTGTAATGTAATTTATTGCATTTTCATATTTGGGATCTATACTATGAGGAGCATCATCGAAACTTTACAGCAAAAGTAATTTATTGGTGTGATATGGAAGTGCCAAATATTAGTACGACTAAATTGTTTGAAGTACAGTTGAAAAAGTTTAAGTTGTCTTATTTTGGAAAAATTTTAGATTTTGGGCAGCCCCAGATGTTTTCCCAGATAATCCATCATGCATTGATTAGGGAAGTTTATCAAAGGGATAATGGGGAAATGTGGTTTATTTTCGATGAGAGAAGGGTCAGGTTTGGATTGCCTGAGTTTTATTTAATTTCTAGTTTAAATTGGCAAGGAGATGAAGACATTGAAGGTTATAAGGGGATTGAAAATTTGTTGGTGGAGAAATTTTTTGGAAATGAGGTTGTAACCCGTTCTAGTATAGGGAGGATATATAGGAGTGCTTCCTTTAATGATGATGATGAGGCAGTTAGGATGTCTATCATTTTCTTGGTTTTTAATTTCATATTAGCTATTGTTTCTGACAATTATGTTGATGAAGCTTTGTTTAACTTTTTGTCTTATGGGGATTTTGAAAGTTATCCATGGGGAAAAGTTGCCTTTGAACAAACAAAGAAATCACTGTCCCTTGCTTTAAAGGGTCATGTAAAGAAGGATAAGTATGGTGGAGTGATGTACAATTTTTACAGGGAAGGTTATTGTAAATCTTACAAGCTTAATGGATTACCTTATGTGTTTCAAGTTTTTTTGTTTGAAACAATTCCTACATTGAAGGTCAGGGGCTTTTGTATTGATGATCATGTTTCAGAATTCAGATTATTTAGATGGAGGGAGTTAGGAAAGCCTCCTAATAATGAGAAGTTGAATGACCTGGTTTTTGGTTCTGGTTAGGTATGATGGTTACCATTTACATTATATTTGGTTACCTTTATATATGTTATTAGTTACTGTTTTTTTTGTGTATTGTTCTGTTTATGTTTTATGTTCAATTTTTCTGACATGGTATATTTGTTGCTTTTAATATGTTTCAGTTGATTATTCAAAATATTGTTCCTACGGAGGATGAGAAGGTGCGGTTGGATTTAGGTGGTTTTCATTTTTTTAGTAGAAGTGATAGTGGACCCAAAATTTCTGATATTAGAGTTGAATCATCAAGGAAGGTTAAAGACCTAAGGTTTTCTATTTCTGATATGAAAAAAGTTATTGATGCTCGGGTGAAGCCTTTGGAAGGGAAGGTAATGGAGTTGAAGAAAGAAATTGAGGATTTGGGTGTTGAATTAAAAGATCAATTGCAATTGTTTCATATTCAGATTTGTAGGGACATGAAGAAGATGTTTAGAAAGCATTTAAAACGCCAGTTTAGTTATATCAATCGAAAAAATGTATATGTTGACTATGATAATGATGATGATGATGATGATGATGAGTTGGATGAGAATGTTGATGCTGGAAATGTTAATGTTGTAGTTGATGATGTTATGACCGTTGATGATGATGTTGTAGTTGAAGTTCCCGACAATTCAAAACAGTTTCATAGTGGTGTTGATATTGATGCTGGTGGTGTTGGTGGGATTCAGTTTGAAGAAGACGATCCAAAGGTTTACATACATGTTTGATTTTCATTTGTATTTAATTTTTTCGTGTTATATTGATCAATTATAGTTTTTTTTTAACAGGATGAAAAAGATTAATGACATTCCAAGTTTTGTTTTATTATGTGTTATATGTTTTTTGTTTTAATGATTAATTTTTTTTTAAAAAAAAAATTTCACAGATTGGCAACGACAATGACGTGCCATCTTTTGATTTATTAAGCCAACCAAGTGGGAAAGAGATTGTTCTTTATGTTGCTGATCAGGTTATTTTTATATTAAAAAAAATTTAACTGTATATGTTGGATTTACAACTACATATACTTGTATTTTGATTAGATAATGTTTACGATTGTTTTTAACCCTGTTCAGTTTATTGGTAATGCAAAAATTTTGTTACCTGCATATGTTTATTTGGTTACTTTATTTTAGACTCTGTTATTGTTCTGTAATTTTTTATTGCTTTCTCATGACAAAAGTTAACTGCATAGTTTGGGTACTGCATTATAGTATACATTGGTTATTACATTATATTATATATAATAGTGCATTATAGTTTATGTTACTGCATTACAACATTTTTTTATATGAATCACATCATTCCTATTACTTCATATATTGGTTACTATTTTGTTTTTTGGATTGGTTATTGCATATTCTAGTTACCTGCATATGTTATTTTGGTTAGTGCATTATAATATAGTTTAGATTTTTTTACTTTGTTACATAGTTACCTATATGTGTTTGGGTTGAAAATCTAATTTTATATGTTCCATTTTTTGTCAATTGATATAGGGGTATAAAATCGATACAGAAAACATTTCCCCACTTGATCAAATGATATTAACCACTCAGGATATAGCTCATTGTGTTGAGGTGGAGAAGAGCGCCCATAATCGTGGTGGTAGACAGATTCGTGAACCTTCAAAGAGTGCTTTTTTTGAGGTCTCCATATACAACAAAGTTCGGATCTGCTAGTTCATCTTCTAAAGCCGGGGGTGATACTCAAATACGTACAGGTCTTTGTGCATTCCCAAAATTATGCATGGCCATGCCATCGAAATACGAAGATGCATTATTTGATCAATGGTTTAAGATTGGCCTAAACAACAGAAAAAGGTATGTTAGTTGTAGTTTAACAATTATGTCATTTTTTAGAATACAAAAAAATTTGTTTTATTTTGGAATCAAATGATAAGTATTATAGTACATTATGGTTTTTATAATACTATGTTTTGGTTTATATTCATGTGCCCTCAAAGTACTGTTTTGGATCCTTTGATATTATTTTTGTTTATTTCATATTTGTTTACTTCAAACAGGTTGCCAAGTTTGTGGTTGATTACATGATGTCTATGTTTTATTATTATTATAATGTAATTTGGTTACTATCAACTTATGGTTTGTTTACTGTTACATTATAATCTGTTTAATATGTTACTATGTTTTGGTTACTGTTAATGTGAAGTCAAAGTGGAGTTTTGTTTACTATTTTATTATTTATTGGTTACCATGTAACTGTTTGCAATATAGAGGTTGTATAAATTGGTTACTAATGCATGATCAAACATGATTTGGCTAGAGTGTATAATAATATTGTAATTTTTATGTTTAGAGTGTACTCTGATATTCTTTTACACTAAAGGACTGAAAAATTCCCGGGAGACAACAATAAGATTGAACCTTCATTTATGTTTGGGTCTATCCCAATATCTTCCAAAATGTGGTTCTACAAGTTGAAGACTCCAGGACAGTGGCTGGATGATGATGTGAGTTCATTTTTTTTTTAAAAAAAATTCTTAGTGATAAATATGGTTACCTTAGTAAACTGGTTTAGTAACTAGTTATAACAATACTGGTTACCTTTAACATATAGTTGTTTTTTTCATCAACTGTTGATATATTCATTTTTTTTTATTATTTTCAGCACATCAACATTGCATTATACTACTTCCGAAAATTGGTCAGACACTCTGATAGTGTTCACATCAGGGCAACGACCACAGACTGTTTGTTTCATGCGAAGATAACTGCTTTGCATGATGCATATACTTTAAAAAATTCAGATAAGAGTCTATTATCGGGGGATTGTGATGTTGCTAAATATATACGTGGATTTTCCATGGAAGTGAATACACCATGGGTCAATGTGGATTATGTGTTGTTCCCCATTCACATGTCATCCCCACCACACTGGTTTTTATTAACTTTTGATGTCCATCGCAGACTTTTAAAAGTTTACAATTCTCTGCAACCAAACAGTTCACAAATGCAATCAAAAATTATGGATATATGCGAGCCTTATATTTTCATCATTCCCACAATACTGTCTAACTATGGTTTTTGGAGGGATAAGACTGATATTGATTTCAAGAGTGAACCGTATCGTAATAAGGAGGAACAAGATATAATTGAACTTGAATTTGTAGAGGGGGTACCGGAACAAAGTGATGGGTAAGGTTTACATTGTTTACATTTATTTATTTATTACATCGAGTATGATTTTACTTTTATTTTTTGTTTTGATCATTTTTTGTGTGCAGTGATTGTGGGATGTTTACGATTTGTTTTGTTGAGCATGTTATTCACCAACAGTTTGCCGAGATGCCTGTACCTTTCCCCATTGCGCAGTACCGGAAGAAATTATGCGTAAACCTATACATGCATGCCAGGTCCAAATAGTTAGAGGGTTATGAGTCTGACAACGAATATCCAGAAAGATTTGTCCAAGATTAATATTACTTTGGCTTTCATTGTGTTTTCCTTCTAAACTGGTTTTCATACATTGTTTCTTTAATGGATATATATAACCATTTATTATGGATACTGTGTTTTTTATGTTTAGATCAGCTTCTGTAAATGGGATTACTTATTTGATTATATTATCAGTTATTTGAAAGAGTTTGTTGGTTTTTATTTGGTACTTATCAGTTGTTTTTGATATATTGTTTGTAATGTGCAGTTGTTTTTGATATATTATTTTTTGATACAACTATAAAATGTTAGTAACCAAATTTTCCTTACTAGGTAACCAAATCATAAAAGTTGGGTATCTAAACATATCAACATTTGTATTTTAGGCTGCACTATTTGTATTACTGCTAGTATCCAATTAAATAGAATTTAATATTTTTCATATTGTTCATATGGTGTCTAAAATGACATTTAATAGTTACATTTCATAAAGCTTAAATGATTTAGTTTTAATTTAAAATTATTTATATTTATTGGTTTCTAAATCTTTTGTAATGTCATACTCATATAAATTATTTTAACATGGTACAGGTAGTGGATAGATCTGCATATAGAGGACACCGTTTAATTATTAGTGAGTAACCAAATTTTTATCAAAATGTTTTAAAACAATATCCAGTATTTAATTTAGTTGAATGATGCAGTTGGTCACCAAATCTGTATATAAGGCTATCCATTTTAGTTTTTATTTGTAACCAGATAGTATTAATAGTACATCAGTCCAATTTTCAATTGTTAAATGTATATGCATGTTTGGTTTACTATTATTTTGTTAGTGGATAAATTATTATTTGTGGGTAACCAGATAGTTTTAGTAATTAAATAATCAGTTAAACAATTATTGAATCTATGTGTTATTTAAGGTTTATAGTGTATCCAAACATCCAAATAAATGTATACATTTTTTTATGCTTAAAGATTTATAATTAAAAATAAAGTACAAAAAACAATTATACAGTTTAAAAAATGTATTTTTTTTAATATAGTACAGTTGGTTGCCATATTTGCATACAAAGGTATCCACTATAATTTTAGTGAGTAACCATATTGTCATATAGAACAATTACAAATTAATTAACCAATTATGACATGTTTGTCCATTATGTATATTGTTATTTAAAGATGAAATAAGTTTATGTTAAAAGTAAATTATTGAAAATATGCATCTTTCAGTACTGTGCAATAAAAATTTGTTATTTTTACACAAATAATTTGTATGGCTACTGAGAATCCATAGTAAACTCTGAGTTTGTTACAAATGTTTTGGTGTTGAATTATATCAAATCTTCCTGGGTCTCAAAATTGGAGGATTATTGCATGTTTTCATGTTATGTCCTTTTTCTTGGCATCTGCTATATTTATTTTGAACTTTAAGTTCAGATGCATGCTTATATCTACCAATCTTTGGCCTTCCAGTTGGTCTTCTTGTAATTGGTGGTTTGACACACATATGTTTTTAATCTCTTCTGGAACATCCCAATTCTCTTTGTCATCCAATGGCATTATAGAATTTGACTACGTGTCCACCAAAGTTTTCTTTGAATAGAATTTTGAGCAAAAATCATAACAGCTCATATTTCTTTTGCTAATAACCGCAGCAGCGTGTGAGCAAGGCATTTCATGGTATTGGTATTTACGGCACGTGCATGTCTTATTTTTCATGTCCACGATAAATTGTTTGGTGACATCGTAAACGGTGAAAATCACGAGGTTTGATGTCTCAACCTGCAACAAAGTTGAATTGTGTAATTAGTATGTAATTTGGAATAATGAAATTCATATGTAATGTTTTTTTTAATGAGTGCCCAAATTTTCATAAAAATTATTTAGAACAGTTTCTATCTGCTCAATTAGTTGAATGTTGCAATTGATAGCTAAACCTGCATGTAAGGATAACCATTTTAGTTTTTGCATGTAATCTGATAGTACTAATATTATATCATACCTGTTACCAACCATTAAATTATTGGTAACATATACAGTTTATACTAGTTACCAAAATTGAATGATTTGGTATTTTAAATTTCAGATGCAAATTTTTTTATGTATGCATGTAATAATTAAAAAGTTGAATGACTGGCCTTAAGTTTCTTTGACTCAATTATATTAGCCTGCAATCTTCTCTCTGCTGTTGTGGAAAGGGTAGTGAAAGTAGACATTGTTGATTGTTTATTTGAGAAATACCATTTTTGAACCATACAACGCAGGCATTCAATCATCGACGCAACTGGAAGATCTCTTATTCCCTTGATTGCATTGTTAATTGATTCAGCGGTATTCGAAGTCATTGTTGAGTACCTGCTTACAATTCCATAGAGCCTCGTGCATTTTTCTAGATTCACTTCTTCTGTCAAATATTTCCTAATTCGAGTATCAATTGCATCAAGTTGAGCCATGTGTATGTCGAATTCTTCAACGGTGTAAGCTCTACACGCCGCGTTGTATGCTTTTTTGACTTCTTCTCCTTTCTTTTTGAATCTATTTTTAATATTTTTCAAAATATGGTATGTGCATGAACCGTGCATCACATTAGGGAACACACAGTTAAGTCCCTTAATAATTGCTTCGTGTCTGACTGAGACAATGCACTGTCCTTCTCTAACTCCGCAAGCATCTCTCAAATTAATGAAAAACCATCTCTAGGATAACTCATTTTCACTATCAACAACTCCAAAAGCAATGGGTAAAATGTTTCTATTTGCATCTTGTGTGCTTGCTATGAGAAATGTACCCCCGTAGGTTGACTGTATGAAGGTTCCATCAATTACAATGATTGGGAAACAATGTTGCCATGCTTCAATGGATGCACCTATTGCAAAGAAGAGATATTTGAAGCGACCATTTTTTCCAACTCCAAGGATGTGATGGATCCTGAAATGAATTTTCAGTTTGGTCAATGTAAATATATGTACTAAATATTGTCAACATTTGTATTTTAGGATGCACTATTTGTATTACTATTGGCATCCAATTAAATATATTTTAATAATTTTCATACTATTCAAATGGTGTCTATAATGACATTTAATAGATACATTTCATAAATATATTGATATCCTGCAAAAACTATTTTTTTCTCAACTTAACAGTACAGTTAGTGACCAAATATTACTTTCTAGGTAACCAAATCATAAAAGTTAGGTATCTTAACAAATCAACATTTGTATTTTAGGATACTCTATTTGTATTACTACTGGTATCCAATTAAATAGATTTTAATAATTTTCATACTTTTCAAATGGTGTCTAAAATGACATTTAATAGTTACATTTCATAAATATACTTGTATCCTGCAAAAACCATTTTTTTAAAAACTTAACAGTACAGTTAGTGACCAAATATTCCTTACTGGGTAACCAAATCATAAAAGTTGGGTATCTCAACAAATCAACATTTGTATTTTAGGATACTCTATTTGTATTACTACTGGTATCCAATTAAATAGATTTTAATAATTTTCATACTTTTCAAATGGTGTCTAAAATGACATTTAATAGTTACATTTCATAAATATACTTGTATCCTGCAAAAACCATTTTTTTAAATAACTCAACAGTACAGTTAGTTGCCAAATTTTCCTTACTAGGTAACCAAATCATAAATGTTGGGTATCTAAACAATTTTAAAATATTAATGAACAGATTCCATTTCATACTTGGATTTGTTTTTTTCAACATGTACAACTAAGAAGGAATGAGAGTGTAGTCATGTGGATTCCCTCTTATTTTTTTCATTGCTTTTTCTTTTGATCTCCATGCTTTTTGGTAGGATATGGACACATTAAACTCCGTCATCATGTCTTCGACAATATCAGTTGGTGTGTAAACTTTCTTGAAGTTTGTTAATTTATGCATTATGCATTCACTAACCATCTGACTATTTGCTTGTCTGTGATCTCCAAGCAGTATGTTTGCTGAACAAGTGTGTGAATCATTAAATTCTCTCACCTTGAACATATTTGTTCTTCGAAACTTTGATGCTCTTAGTTTCCATTTGCAATTTTCACCATCAATGCAAACCAGAACAAAATCTCTTCCACTTGTTCTTTCCACCTTGTGTTGTCTGTTTTGCCTTATTGAATGTACCCTTATCGCTTGCATAAGGATTTTTTTGTCTTTTTATGTTTGATGAAGTTTAACTTCAAACTTATTTGGATCTGATATGACCTCATCACATTGTTCTCCTTTTTTTGCTACGAATTGTTGTCTGTCTTGTTCTTTATCAACAGATTCAATGGCCAGATGCTCAACATAATGTGATCCAATTTGGTCTTCTTGTGTTGCCAACAATTCAAGTTCTGAATGACATTGTGTCAACCTCATGGTAGTTTCAGCTTGCAGTCTATTTTCTTCTTCATTTGTCATGTTTTGCAACATTTTATTGCCTCCATTGTTGTTTTCATAATCTATAATCAGTGAAAATTTTCCATGTTCACCTGATTTTCTACTTACTTCCATATAGAATCTTAATGTTGCTTCATTTGTCACCTTCATTGGAGGGATGTTGCTACTAATATGAAATTTGAATGACAACTCGGTTGTGTTGCAGTCTAAGCTCAATGCAGTGCATATCAAGTTGTGCATTTCTGTGAAAGAACAAGTATAAGGAACTAGTACGTCGGTAACTTGGAAATTTTGATATTGGTTACTGTCACTCCATGTTCCATTGAAGTAGATTACAACTGGAATCATATCCATGGGCCAGCAACTGAAACAATAATATTAATACAATTATTTACATAGTGAGCAAATCAACATCACATAGTAATCAAAATTCATCTTCTTAGTAATAAAAAATTTTAAACACATTGATTGCATTGTCAAATTTAAGAATGAATTGATACCCGAATGAGACCAATTTTTATCATGAATCTGTCTAACAATCCTCCTTTTTAACTGAAATTAATAATATTATTTTATAGGTTTCCAATTCAACATTATAAAGTAACTAAAATATACGTTACTAGTATCAACAATTTTTAAAAATACTGTTTACAAAACGTTTATCAGAAACTCATAAATTATGCTTCTGTGAAGGTTAATTGCAACTTAATGAACACTTAAATCAAGGTAACCATACTTTAATACGAAAGTCCCCAAATTACGATTTTGTACTGAATACTACACAACAGCGTGTTGATTCTTCAAATTCTATTTAATTGGATAAATCAGACATTCGTAATTTTCAAAACTGATTTGAAATCAAATGATAAAAAACTAATATACCTGGTTAATTGCTTCATACCTTTCTAGTTTGTTTGCAGATTCAATTGACTGTCTCAGAATCAATTCGTTGATTACGTTTCGGAAATCCCTTGATCGGTTATTTGTGGTGTTCGACTGCTCTGTTTTTGCTTCTTGTTGATTTTGAATCAGATTTCTGTTGTATTACTTCTCGGTTGCTCCTTTGTTACAGAATAGAATGATCGCTGTAGTTTTTTTTTTGTTCTTCGTTGGATTCCTTCTTCTGCAACGTGATTTTTGAATATTTTGGGTTAGTTGGTAACTGCCAAGGTCAGTGGAGTAGTTTTTTCCTTGAATTAAGGGTTTTTAAATTTTATTGGATTGGATATAATGACGTGTTTTGCACTATTGTTAATATTAATATACAATATTTCACTGTTTCTATAATTATTTAGTTGATGCACTATTCTTGTAATTATTTTTTATATGTTGTATACTTATGTAAAGAACCCCTATATAAATTAGTATATGTTCAACACATAAATTTTATCTTACCCTAATTATTTAATTAGGGTTTTTAGTCTACTTAATTTGGACATTAAATAATTACTCATATGAGTTTAATTATATAACTCAATTAGACTTGCTTTAATTAGGTTAATATAATTTAATAAGTTGAGATAAAAAAAAATCTCTTAGGTTAGTTTACAAGTATATATTTTAAATACTAGAATTCTCAAATAAATATAACTCTTAGGTTATTTAATTCTTATTCTTTTAATATTTATAAATAGGTCACAATGCTTTCATCTCAAGCTTAGTTAGTTAGTAACATAAGTTTTACTAAATAAATTTTTAGTTTTTTCCTTAATCAATTTAAAATAAATAAATTAACCAAATTACTTAATTCATATCACATATTCACTCATATGCTTAAGATGATTTCTAAAAAAAAATTATTCATAAAAATATACATATATAATTCTATAAAAATTCTCGCCCTTACATTTATAATACCGATCCAGTGGATTCATATGTAGTTCTTATAGTTATACATACCCACAGTGTGGTAAAAAGAACGACCGACTTTTACCAGGTGATTATTAAATAAACTTTATATTAATATTAATACATGATCAATATTGAGTATTTGAAGTCAAATTAAAATATTTAAAAATTTGCATGAATTCAGTTAATTTAGATATTACAATAATAAAATTATAAATTACCTAAAAAATTCTTCTAAATACAAGATTTATTGTATTAGAAAGTTAAATGGATTATATTAATTTTAAATTATAAATATTATATATTGACTTTGAAAAGTCAAATTTAAGTTTATATTTTGCAGCGGATGGCGACGGCGAGAGCAGTGGGATCGGGATTAGTTCTGTCGCGACCGGCAACTTTCATGACTGGTAACGCCAAGAAGTTGGAAGAAGGTCGAGCCAAAACATTTTGGGACCCTTGATTCCCTTTCAATCCCTCAAGCTCGACCGTACTCTCCCTCCCTCCCTCTCTCTAAAACCCTATGGTAAAACATGTAAGTTCATTTTTTCGTTCTTCTATATCCCAGTATGGTAAAACCTTAATCAAGAGCTACATCTTGAATGTATTTTTTGTTAGATGTTCAGGTTTAGCTTAGCATATATTGATGTTGCAAAACAATCCAGAAGTATTCTTATATTTATGTATTAATATGTACTGGTTTAGTGTTTACTAAGAATACTTCACATAGGATGTGGGATTTATAACATCTGTTGTACCTCCAACTCTGGACCCCCAAATCTGCACACGAATGTGCATTTCATTTAGGAAAAATTTCACTGTAATTGTGAAGCAGTTAATAAAAAGGATCAAGTTGTAATGCAAGTATGCAACTCAAGCGCTTAGCTACTGATAATTCACAACCTATGGGCCAGAAAAGACATCAGCTAGTTAAACAGATTATTAATACACCAAGGCTTTAGAGAGAGAGGAAAATTAAAGATTTTGCTATTACTTGTTACATCGAGCTGTAGTAAATTCATATATCCTAGAGGTGGTTCAAGTTCAGCTTTTTCATTCCTTCGGTCTTATTATTGTGTACTACCCCAATTTTCAACTGTTGTTCTAGTTCCTGTTTTTACTCTACTAAGTTATAAATATTTTTGTTGATTATCTATGTAATTTTATCAAATGGCAGGTATATTTGTATAGTATAGGCAAATTAATTAAACAACCGTCTGTTCTTCTTTTTTTTTTAATTTCTTCTGAGTGCTAATCAATGACTAACTAAACTTTGCAGCAAGTGGTTTTTACAGAAGCTTGGTCATGAAGGTATTTACATTCAATAGCTCTATCACATGAATATAAGAAGAAAAAAAATGAAAGGTTGAACAACATTATTTTAAACTAGTGATGTACTTCTTCGAGGTTTGAACAATTTGTTAGTGGCATATGAGGATAAGTCAGCCTATGCACTGTGTGTATTTTCTTTGGCTCTTGGGCCAAATGAGGAGCCGCTTACTTTCATGGGAAAGACCCCGGTATGTTTCTTGAATAATATTTTCTTCCTGGATAAGAAATGAAGATATGTCTATATATTATGCAATTAAGCATTTTAGTGCAGACTCAAGGCTTTAGTGATCTGAAATATAGAATTTTGTAATGATAATGAACTGGTTTTAATGAACTAGATACGTCTAGAGAGAGCATGCATACTAGCTTGGTGGTTTCATTTTACTGAAATGGACTCCATATAAAGGCGTCCTATATATAATTCATTTTCATATGAATGTGAAAATTAGAATTTGATGAAAGAAAGCAAGGGTGCGGCTCCAAGGCACCGCACTGTGCGTCAGGTGTGCTGGGATAAGTACAGGGTGTGGCACTTGCCATATCTCTGAATGTATTTTGGGCGATTCGTGGGATATGCTCGGGCAATTTGGTTGTGGTAGTTTTTATAAATATGGACCAATAAGAAAAGAGAGAAAGAGGTGGCATTTCCGGCTCACATTTGCTGCTCCAACTTGGGGAAAAAATCTAGAACAGATTGAGGAAAATTTACCTTTTAGAATTTAGCAACAAAAATAATTGGTACCTTTTAGGAAAGTGCACAATACCTTTCTTTTTTGTTTTTTTTAACCTTATTTTTCCCCTCTTTAATTTGTGTAGAGCAACAGAAGTGTTCTGGGATAAATTACTACTGGCCAGTTTTGGTTATTGTTGGGTGACATTCTTGTGTGTAAGTTAGCTCTTTTGCTGTGACTATGTTATACTAGAGTTTGGCATTACTTTTCCTTAATAGTAGTATTTACAATTATTAGTTGCTCCCAAGTCCCAATACCGTGGCAATCCTAAAACTTGGTTCGATTTAAAAATTGTACTTATATGAATAATCAAAGATTAAGAAAGTAAAACATACATGTTTCAACTTATGGGACTAACATTTCAACATTTCAAGGCAAGATAGTTCTTCCAATCTTTCAACCAGATGGCTACGATCAGATGAAAGCCCATTTTGCCGAAGCTAGATGCAGTTTTGAGACTGAGCTCTCAATCTAAGAGTTCATTTGATGCAAGGAATTTGAGCGAATTGCTTCTGTCCGTCTTCTGCATTATAATACATTTTGTCACTTTGTGGTACAATTCAAATTATTATTTACTATAATATTCTATAAATATCATCATCAACTCCACTATGAGTATAATAAACTATTTATTCTATCATTTTGCGACTTAATTTTTGGTAGCTGTATTTAAGAGCTAAAATTTAACAACTCAATTTAGCAAAAGAACTAAATCTATTAAAATCTTTTTGGGTGATGTTAATTCTTACAGGTTTACTTAAAAAAAATTCTTTTGGCTCAAATAAGTCTTAAATGATGTAATATTGAATATATTAATTATACCTTAATTAAGACAACTTTATGCTGGAATGCCTAAGGAATAAAAGAAGAAAACAATTTGTTGAGGCCGGATGCAGTTTTAAGACTGAGCTTTCTATCTAAGCCTTCATTTGATTCCAGGAATTTGAACGAATTGCTTGTCTTGCACATTGTATAAGCAGTTGTGAAGTTGATGCCAGGAAAAGAAGAAAGAGGGGGAGATAATGCCATTCTTAAACCCTATCTGCACGTTAATGGGATCTTGATAATTGATACTCAAACACTGCATCTTATTATTAGAAATAACAATGCCTAAAGGCTAAATGTGCTCTTTAAAAAATCTTAATATTGGTTATAGAGAGGGAGAGAGGCATCAATAAATAAAAAATATACATATAAAAAAAAGGGAAAATATTTACATGTCAATAACATTGCGACTAATTTAGTCAGCCGATCCATCCTTCCATGAAGCAACAAAGTACGTAGTAGAATACCATGGATGACTTGACCTGAATATACAACAAGAAGAATAAATTATAAAAAGAAAAGTTAGGATAAACAAGAATTGAATAACAAATCAAAAGAAAACTACTTAATAATTGTTTATTTTTAATCCTAAACCTGAAACATGAAGGGATCAATTAGCATCATTAATGAGGTGTATGTATTTATTTTGTTTAAGAGAAATATAAAAATCACAGTTCATAAGATTTTCGCTTTTTTTAGGTACCTGGTAAATTACTCCTTGTTCCAGGCAACTTTTATAATAGGGATGTGACGGACTTTGTGAAAGTCTTCTCCTTTTATACCTTTATATTCATCACTTGAACCCAAATTTTGAATAAATGTAGGCATTTTAATAATATGCAACTCTTGGAGGGCACAGAGGAATTTTAATCCATCCGGAAGCATCTTCAAGCCATGGCAATGCTCTATAAATAACTTGGAAAGATTGGGCATAGCTCCCTCATCCACCCTCCATTCCACCAAGTTTTCCAAGTAGAAGAATTTTAGAATTCTGAGTTGTGGGAAACCAAAAGCAGAACACACAATCTTCTTCCCCGTATAAGAACAACTGTGTAATGCGAGGTATCGTAGGTTGGGAATCTTCTCCAGTATGATCATTCGGTCTTCCTCAAGTTCACAACCAAATAATTCCATAGAAGTGAGGCTCTGAGAGAAACGATACTCCCCCATAGGTAATACGCCTATACAACCAGATATCTCTAATCCGTTGAGAAAGGGACACTCTAGCAGTAGTCTCCAAGGAGAAACAACCCCTTCTTCTAGATGGTGTCCAATGTAAAGGTGTGAATAACGCAAGTGTCGGGAGGTGATGGAGCTGATGATCCCCTGGAGGTCATCAACAAGACTTCCATCTATTTCTCCTCGAAATACCTGAAGCTTCCCTAATTTTAAGATATCATTCGCATCACAAACCCTTGTTTTAAAATTATATAACAATTCCAGCTCACTTAAGCCATCAAATCTCAGTTTCTCAACTTCATTATTTACCTTAAACCCCCGACCAGGAAGGTATAAATGCTGCAACTGCTTCAGCTTCCATAGCACATTCGGTATAGTAATGTTACTTGTCCTGACCCTTAAGTCAAGGGTTTGCAAGTTCCTCAAGTTACCGATCGATGATGGAATCTCATTTATGGAACAATCTGCAAAACTCAAGTACTTAAGGTAGACCAGTTCTCCTATTCTTCCTACATGTTCAACATAGTCAATTCGAACTCCCGTGAGCTTCAAAACTCGAAGCAGCTGGAAACTCAATATTTCTTTTGGAAAGTGTGACACAGGAGGAAAAATAAAATATTTATTAGTTGCAAACAGCAATAGAGATCGAAGTTTTCGAGTCGCATGTTGTTTTGGAACAAAATGCGACTTAAAATCAAAGGAACGAATACAGAGTCTCCTTGCTAAGTCACTGTCTGCAGATGTAGAATTCGAATTTAGCAGTAAATCATCCTGATTAAAATCAATTACATTTAAAAAATTTTGCTCCTTTCCTTTTGACAAACATACGTCTCGAACAAGGTCATGAACGCGGCATGTTTTAAACTTTAACCATGGATATGATTCAAACTGTTCATCCAATTCTGTTGGTTCAACTTGAACAAGGCTTCTTTGCGCTAGTTCACCCAAGTAGCGTTCAGCTACATCCAACATCATTTCTCCTTTTGCTCGGTCCTCCAAGGATACCATTCCTTCTGCTATCCACAACAAATAAAGTTCCTCCGTGTAGATAATCTCATCCTCCTTAAAATTGCCCAAATAAAGGAAAGAATGCCTTAAGCGAGGAGGTAAATTATCGTAGCTTAAAGATAAAACCCCTCTGACTGTACGGTATTCATCCTCCTCAACGCCATCACCGCTAGCTAGATATGAAGTAATGTCTTTGTTTATCATCTCCCATTCCCTGTACTCTTTACCCTTTAAAATCCCACCAAGAGTAGAAATTGCTAGTGGTAGACCTTGGCATCGCCGAACCATGCCCCTTCCCGTTCCCTCCATCTCTGACTTCACCCTCTCTTCTGCAAAACAACAAGACATTCATAAATGCTTGCCAGCATATTGTGTTTAAGAATTAAATATTAATTTAATTTTACACAATATTAATTCTCTGTCCTTTAAACTCTTTACCCCCTTTCTAATTTCCTCATGTCTGTTAGGATGGTAGGTTCTAAAATTAATACGATAAAAGGCCATCAGTGTTTAAAATGTGAAGCTATTTTAGATTGCGCGTTGGGGTTTAAGATTTCACATAAGTTTAATTGTCTCAAGTAAGCATACTTCAAGGTCCAATTTAATTACTAAGAAAAATAGTAAGCCTTGATTACAAAGCAAAATCATTGATCATGGTTTCGTTTTTGCATTAATTAAAGCCCTAAAAAGAATAAATTAATTAGTAAATATTAATTTTCTATAAATCAATATGTCATTGACACATGCATTGAATTTGTATTAATTACCAATTCGTTGTCGAAATAAATTCATGGATCCAAAAACATAAATTGAGGTCTGAAATCTGACTTTTATCTAGTTATTATTAAATAAAATTTTATATTAATATTCTGGTCTAATTGAGATATTTATAAATTTAAAATTATCATGAATTTATTTAATTTAGACATTACAATAATAAAGTTATAAATTACTTAAAAAGTTCTACGCACTCAATACAAAATTTATTGAGTCAAAAAGTTAAATGAATAACATCAATAAGTTTAAAAGAAGACTTTGAAAAGTCAAATTTTAGTTTATATTTTGCAATAAATGGAGTATAATTTATGATGAATATATGAACATATATAGTTTAACAAATTGAGTTATTGTTTATGGAAAAATAACTTTACATTTAGTACGACCAAATAAAAATAATATTCATGATTGTACTAAAAATTCTGATCGAATTATATCAAGCTAAAGTCGTGTTTGGTCCAATGATAATGGAATTAATTCATCATACCGATTAACAGACTTATATATATATATATATATATATATATATATATATATATATATATATTGATGTCCGTATATCAAGACAATAAAAAGATCGAGTAATGAATAAACTGACCTGAAATATCATCTTTTTTTGTTGGAAATGCTTTCTTTAAAAGTAGCTTTAAACCTTCCTCGTCACTTAAAGGTTGAAGTTTATGTAAAATTCCAACATCAGCAACTTTTCGTATACGAGTTGTTAACAATATTTTGCTATTAGTTGTCTCTCCAATTGGAAAAGCAGGCCTTAAACTTACCCAATCAGCCGATGACCATATGTCGTCAATAACTACCAAACAAATTTTTTCTTTTTGGACTTTGTAGAGTTCCCGGACTAGTTCTGCGTCTTCCATACTTGAAATATCTTCATTTCTCTCAGGAAGAAGTTCTTTAAGAATACCTTGAAGAACTTTTTCCCTTTGAAACTGTTGGGTTATACAAACCCATGCAAATGCTTGAAAATAAGTTTGAACCTCGGTGTGATTATAAATTTTGGTAGCAAGAGTGGTCTTCCCTTGACCACCCATGCCCCAAATGGAAACTACTTCACAACCGTTGTCTTTGCTCTTCAAATGAGAAACCACTAGCTCAATATCATTTTCCATTCCAACAAAATCCTTTTCAAGTAGATGGGAATATGATATCCTTAACACCTGTTGTTTGGTATTGGAGCTTTCTCCTTCTTCTAAAGCTTTAATACCATAAGTTTGTAAACTGTTGGTGATGCTACTGAGGTTACCTTTTATAGTCTGGATCTCCAAACCAACCTTATGGAGTGCTTTACCTTCTTGTACAATACAGACAAATCTGCGTAAGATTTTCTTGATCCCTTGATTTCTCTTTGATACCACTAAAGCATAAGTCTCAATGACATCTTCGGTTCTATTAGCAAGTCGTCTGATGTCAGCTACCCAATTGCGTACTCTGTTATCTCCGCCCGCGCCTTGTTTTGCATCCGCATCTTGTAAGAAACATTGCATCCGCTTTAACTCGGTTTTAATTTCCTCCACTTGATCGCTGACTTCGTATAATAGTTTTGCTTCCGATATTAAAAGATCTCCAAGTCTCTCCACAGTAAATGAGACAATACTCTCGGACATTATTTCTTTCTGATAATTAACAACCGTAGAAAAAAAAGATGAAAGTTTTAATAATACTTCAAACTTGATTCGCTCAAGATATTGTGTTAGCTTGAAACTGGTTATTCTTCTTTATATAGCAAATGCCTTCAACCATGTGACGAGCCGCAGCAATAGGTGACGTAAATTATATTTGTATTCATCACATGGTACGTATGAGATTTGTATAATCCATCCATTACTTAATTCCATTGGCCCTGTTGTCGAATTTCCATTGGCCCTCTAACCTGTTGGATTCCCTTTGGATAAATGTTGTGCCGACAGAGTTTGGAGGATTATAACGGCTAATAGAGAAGTAAGGGCCCTGTTGTTTGCCCAGTTGAGCATTTTGCTTACTCGCTGAATGAGGCTGGCTATTGTTGTAACTTTGTGCT